>JANEHK010000519.1:0-10311 GCA_025960845.1 Tachycineta bicolor | reverse complement strand
TTTTTTTTTTTTTTTTTTTTTTTTTTTTTTTTTTGTAAAAAACAAAAAAGAGATGCATATTCTGACTTCTCGCTTCTTCTGCTTTTCCCTTTTCCCACTTTTTATCACTACTGAATCAAGTCTGTTCCTCCTGAAATACTGGGAATGGTATAATACTGAGCAATATGTTTCACAAGTCCAAACAAGTGCTTCTTCATAGTCCCAACACTACAAAGTTTTCAGTCTTTTCAGTCTCTACTGGTCAAGAAGTTTCTTTCCTCCCCTTGTCACCACCTTCATCCTCCTCTTTCTCCTTCCTGCTTCCTGTTTCCAGGTGCAGGCCTCTGATCTACAACCATACACTTGCCCTCCAGCACATTCTCATTTCCCACATTTGGCTCAGGGTTCCTGTAAAACTGTCAAGGAATCTGAAAGTTTGGGTTGTCTTCACAGTTTGAGCAGCTGATTCGCTCTGATGAATGGATCTTGTTTCATTTGAACTACAACACTGCTGTTCTATTCCAAATCAGCTTACACACTCACCAGTCTCTTCTGCTGATACGTTTCTGCTTTTTAAATACAGATAGGCTTTTTTTTCCCTATTTTTTTTTTTCCCTTTTCCCTCTCTTTTGTAATGATCCATATACTGTACGTTAGGTCACTATAGCCTTATCCTTATATTGCTGTAGTATAGTCCCAGTTTTGCACTAGCATGATATCAAACTTTACACACTTTAACAAGCTTATCAACTTTTTAAGACCACCAGCTTCCGTAGGTTTTCCTTATCATTTCATGCTTCTACCTACAATAGTCTATTGTTGTTTGGTCCACAGAGTCGATGCCCATATACATTACATTTTAGTATCTTAATACTTCTTGGATATTTCCTTTAAATCCCTACTACAAAAAGTCTTTTTGACATCTATTTTTAACGTGGTTTTGGGGTTATAACTTTTTCCCCCAGCCAAACCTTCTCTTGTCTCTTTAGGCACTTTTAATTCGAGTACTCCAACAGAGTTCATTGCGACTCCTCAGGGGCCGAATCCCACCGAGAAGCGCCTTTGCTTTGCCTGGCTTTTGTCTCCCCCACCCCACTTTAGTAGTAGGTGCCAAGATGAGAAGGCATATGAGCAGCTGGCAGCCTGGTGTTGGGGTAGATCCCTCCGGTGGGCGAATTCCAGTACGGATTGGGGGCGGCAAAAAAGCTGGAGGATGTCACGGGCAAGGCAGGGGGGTGGGGGGCCACAAAGTTCATCTTCTGCGGGTGCGCGTGGTAGGAGCTCATGTAGGGCAGGTCCGACGGGTATTTGTACATGGACGACTCCGGGGGGTGAGGCTGCAGGGCCTGGGCGATGCCGTGGAAGTCGAATTTGTAGGCGTAGCGCTTGCCGTGCACCTTGGTCATGATGTTCTTGTCGTAGTAGTAGCGCAGGGCGCGGCTGAGCTTGTCGTAGTTCATGTTGGGCTTGCTCTTCCGCTCGCCCCAGCGCCGCGCCACCTCGTCGGGGTCCGTCATCTTGAACTCGCCGTTGGTGCCCTCCCAGGTGATGCAGTTGGAGTTGGAGCTGTCCGACAGCAGCTCCAGCAGGAACTGCCACAGCTGGATCTGCCCGCTCCCTGCGGGGAGGAAACAAAGCGGGAATTGTCAGGGCCGGCGCTAATAATGTCAAGACGTCAGTTCTGCGGGCTCTCCCCGAGGACCCCATTAGGAAATGTTGTGATGTTGGTTCCTAATTCCCTCTATTAGCCAGTCCCCCCCTTCTCTCAGGACTGTCTCACGAAACCCTAAAGAGCAGGGATAATTGCAATGTGTCGTGTTTTCCCTCATGTGAGTGGCAGAATGCCATTCCGTGGAGATTTAATTGTTACCTAATGTCATTCAGCGCAGACAATTGATGGGGAAATAATACAGCGCTCATTTAGCAAACTAATCTCTAAAGTTCAGCACAAACAGCTTTCACTTGCGTAACACTCTGCTTGTTCTCACAGCATTATGTTGCAACTAAATGTTCCCTGCTATGGAATGAGCCCACACAAAATGGAGAAGTTCAGAGCAAGCTGGGCCCGTGCCAAACCATATCATCCCTTTGCAGCATTTGGGGAAATGCAGAACGGAAACTTATTAGCTTGCTGTTGCACTGCATACAACCAGAGGGCAAAACAATTGCAAGAACAGTGAAAAGGTCCATAGAATACATCCTTGTGATCATTCTGCTTCAAATGAGTTAAAATGATTATTTTACATTAAGCCGCAAAAGGTTGCTGTTGCATTTCTCTCACCTCTCTGCCAATTCCACGGCAAAAAGAAAACAGTCTGCTGTGAACTTTGCAAGAGTGAGGTAGGGCAACAAAATTTGTCCGTTTTAGACAAGCAAAAGTGGATTTCAAAGGGCCTTGCCACTGATAGTCATGTTAGAAGCTTAGCATTTCTTAACAAAGCAACACTGAAATGATGCAAAATGCAGCCGAAGCAGCCTGCGATGCAATCTGTTTCACAAGCACGGTGTCAGCAGAATTTGCCAACCAGCCTGGATGTGCTAACTCTGAACTACGTCTCTGAGCAGGAATCGGTTGGGTTTGTTTCTTTTTTTTTTTTTTTTATCCAAACCAGCTATGTGGGTATAATAAATAAGCTTTTCTTTAGAAAGCTTATAGTAGCAATTACAATATTGAGCTAGAGCGGCATCTGAAACCCATTAGCAGTTTATACTTCAGTGCAACTGAAACCCATATTCATTTAAATTGTATTTATCCAAACTGGCCTTAATGAATTTCTTCTGTTCCATTAACATGCATTAAATAAACAAACAAACAAAAGAATCCATGGTATGAGCAAGGCATGCAAGTTCTAATACACGAAACATAACAAGAGGATTAGGCTTTGAAAATCAATAAACAGTTCAGCACCGGACAAAACACAAATTTTTGAATAAGCAATCCAACATATGTTCTAACATAAACACTTGCCTTCCAAATGTAATATATAGTCCTATGAAAATAAATGGTTGCTGTCAATTTCCTTTTAATGAGAGAGTAATTCCACCGATTTATAAACACACAAAACATGTTAAAGCACAGGAATGATGGCGTGGAGCAATTCCATATCCAAATGTTAAAAAGCATCCCAATCCAGATCGTGTTAGTGTCATCCACAGAAATGAAGTCAACCAAATGGACACTTGATAAAATTTGGGAAGCCATGATTTATGACCAAATTAAAGGGATGTAGGCCCCCACTTCCAGTCAAGACCAGTGTTGCCTGGAAACCCCCACCACCTCAGGCCATTTGGAAAATCCTGTTCTTAACACTTACTTAATTACTTTCCTCTGCCACACAAAACTGTTTAGAGTCAGCTAATCTAGAACTGTGCTCGATGTCACTTGGGAGAAAGAGAAAGGAAACTGATCAGCATTTTGGCAATTTCAGGCCTTGAAAAGCCATAAGATTGCTGTAAAAAGAACCCTTGTCACTGGGGGCTGAGGAGATCTGCGTGGAACGAGGAATGCTGTGCCCTGGGACTGTCCAGGCAAGGGACACAAGTGGAACACACAGTGCCAGTCTGTTGTGGCGGGCTGTGGTGTTGATCATGGTGCTTTACATCCACAGTGTGTCCTGGGGACTTGGAGCAGTGAAATCTGCACAATTCCCAATCAGAGCTATTAAATCACCCGGAAAATCCCTTGTCTGTAGCAAAAACATGCTGGCCCAAGGTTGCACTCGATGACCCTTGAGGTGTTTTCCAGCCTGAGTGATTCTCTGAGCCTGTGACTGTCTTCTAAGCTACACATCCCTATCCACAATGCACCCCATTGCCTTCTCAAGGTGGGAGAATATTTTTGAAGTGTTTAAACCCAATTATTATTTGCAACTAGATTATTCTTTCCTGGTTTTTATTTTTTCTATATATTTCCGCTGGGTTGTTCATACTAAAATTTTGTATTCATTGAGGGCAGTATGATGCTGTGTTGTGGATTAACAGAATCTGAGACACAGCTGATGAAGAGATTTGTACTCTTCTGGAGGGGTAACTGGAGACCAGATGGAGTCTCTTACACTCCTTGACGAAATCCTGATGTTCAGGCAACTGAAGTGAACTCCAGCTTCAAAGGTTGGACTCTTTGGAGGTCCTTTCCAACCTTAATGATTCTAAATTCCTCAGTCCCACCCTTGTGTAATTCAGAAATTCTGCAACACCTTGGGTATCATCAGCTCTCCCTGATCCACGCTGAAGAGTGGGAGAATCAGGGATATCCCCTTCCAGGTCTGGTCTTAAAGCTGGAGTGGGGACACTCAGCAGTGAAAGAAAGGAAAGACTCCTAAATCAGCAAAATCCCTTCTCACCTGGATTTGCAAGTCGGCTGCTGGTCGGTCCAAGAATCTGATATGGATCTACAAAATGGTAAAAGGAAGATTTAAAATCATGCAACGGTGATGTCAAATATTTTAGGTACAATTTCTGAACCTTGTAAGGGGCAGTGTGCACTGCCTGATGGGACAGCAGGTCCAACATCTAAGCAATTTTCTCCCTCTGCATGGCAATATTCCCATGTTTTCCTTTCAAACTCGAAATGCAAGGATATACATTTGCCTTTTGTACTGTACTAATGTGCAGGTGCATATATTCAGAATGTAAATTTTGTTATGAAGCATTCTTCTGGTGGAATCCCCATCCCTGGAAGTGTCCAAGGAAGGCCTGGAGGTGGCACTCAGTGCTCTGGGCTGAGTGACAACATGGGAATGGGTCACAGGTTGGACTCAATGACATTGGAGGCCTTTTCCAACCTCAGTGATTCCATGATTCTGTGATTCTCTTTTGCCACTGGACTCCAGTGAGGGATCCCATGGATTAGCCCTGCAGCTGGGGTTTTCAGAAGAGCCTCTGTCAGCCTCCCAATGCCTGTAGCATCTCAGTATTTCCCTCTAGGAATTCCCTCTGGAAATGAAAACTTACTTTGGCCTGAAGTCCAACAGGGGAAAAGGGAGGGCTGTGACAGCAGGACCAAAGCCAAAGTGATGGGCTGAGAGCACTGAGTGACCCTGTGGCTTTTACAGCCAAGAAGACAATCAAGTTTTGTCCCTTACACGTTTAAATCATCTGTGCAGCTGCAGCTCACACACAGACATTAAAAGGTCCTCAGGATTACATAAATCATCAGTATATTTCTAGGAAGATTCTTGTGGTTGGAAGGTGAGATTAGATAAAACACTGTTTGGGCAAAAATCAGTGTACTACTTCCCAGGCAGTCTGTGCATGAGTTAATGAGATCTAGTCATGCACAGTCTTGTTTAGCTATAACAAAACCCAGAATAATGATTTAAAATCCATGTGATAAAAACTGGCTCAGAGTCTTCTGAGCTAAGAATATCCTCTAAATCTCTTTTATTTCCTCCTTCTAACCTTTTGCTGTTAACAAAAGCCACGACTGACTCAGGACCTTTGTAGTGCTCTCCAGCTACCTGTCCAAAATACAGCTGAATTTGCTATAAGGGATTAGGTCCCACCCCATGGATTTGCTGCTCTGAAAACACAAAAGGCACCCATCTTGCTAAACCACTACTCTACAAACCCATAAGCTCCTGCTTTCTCCTCAGTTTTCCAAAAGACTGAGAATCCCTCTAATATTCCTGTTGTTTTTCAGGAGTCAAATTCCAATGGGCTTCTTTTGCTTTAATCAATTTTTTTTTTTTTTTTTTTTTTTTTGGCTCGTGCAAATTTTCCAGCTGCTGGCATCTCAACTACTGGGGTCTTCTGACACCTCTACCTTCCATCTTTGTACTCAAACTGTAGATAGATTTTTTTTAAATAGCATTTTTTTTCTGGAAGGGTGTCGCTGCCTTTAAACATTGGATTCATCCCAAATGCAGCTGCATAGCAAACCCCACACACATCTGGGGTTTTGGTGGTCTCCAGCTGGTGTGGTCTGAACCAGATTGTGCAGTTTGGCTGCCCTTCTCATCATATTCAACAAAAAAGAGGCAGAACTCAAACCAAATGACACCCACCTAACTGAGGACGCTGGTCTTCTGTTTTGGGAACTGTTGAGGATGATGGCTGAGTAGCTGAAAATGGAAAAAACAAACAACAAAGCCATGTAGTTATTTTTCCAGTTAGGAAGTTGCTCACCAAACCTATGAGAGGTCCCCAGGCCTAGAACTCCTGCTGCCCTCTGCTCCAGGATGGACACAACAGGATTTAAAGCTTCTAAAAATCTTTTAAAGGCTCTATGCTGATGGACTTGATGAAGTTTAAGGAAGGATGCTGTTGCCCAGTGACACCTCCCAGAACTGCCTATACAACTAGCTTTCCAAAAATGCACCGATAAAACCCCTCCTGAGCTCCTGCAATTCCCTCTGGAGTCTAATCCACATTTCCCCAGATGTGCAGATGCTTTTACCTTTTGACTGAGGGCTGGGGTGGCTGTGACTCGTCCATGCTGATCTCCTGGCTTGCTCATAAGGCAAATCTGTGAAGAAAAAAAAAAGACAATTATTGATGCAGATATGGCCTAAAGTGGTTATGTCCAAATAGGGCACCTTTGAAGGGACTCAGGGTCTGGAAAAATTACTGAAACAGGCAGGGAATTCTTTGTTAAAACCTTTATCATCTTTACCGCCTCTAAAAACAACAGTAAAAACAACAGTTGTGCTCTGCACTGCTCTGCAGAGGTGCTTTTGTTGCCAGGAGTCTGAGCTGCACTGAAACAGGTGGTGCAAAGAATCTTTAGAGACAATATTGATTTCAGCACTTCCAAAGGTTCAGGGGACTCCTTTCAGTCTCCTTCCTCAGCCCACGACATCAAGGAATGGCACACGCTGACATCATGAATAATCTGTGCTAGAATCTTGCAGGAAAAGTCCCCCAAGAGCTTGATTTATGCATAAATCCTCCCAAATTCAGCATCTAAGAGCATTTCCTTTTAGGAAGATAGGCTTTAGTTGATTTATTCCTTTCTGGTTCTTGGGACAAGCTCCTTAAATTTACACATCTAAATTTTCATTTCCCTTTCTTTCATTTTACTCGTTACTTCTATTTTATTTCAGTGCTTTAGCATATTTAAAAAATGAAAAGAAAAAACTAAACCATAAAAGCTTTCTTCATAAAGCAAATGTAGTAAATTCAAATGTTTGGTTTATCCTCAGAAATCTTTGGCAGTTTCCCGTGCTTTTCCACGGCTGATTTCAGCACATTAGCTAAAATTACTGCCAAAATCAGAGACTTATGTAACTTCCAAGACTTCAGAGAGGGAGCAGTGCCCACCTGGTGGAACTAAGCTGGTGCAGATGTCTTGACTCTCAACACTACTTGTGCTTTATTTCAGACTTCATGTTTGGAAATGAAACCAGTTAGAAAGCAAAGAAACAGCCCCAGACTGGCTCTGGGCAAGGCAGATGTATTTTCCCATTCCCAAGCACTGGGAGAAGCAGCATTGCATGGAAATAAAGTGTAATGGAAAAGGCACAACCAAATTGCCATTAATTTATTTATTCTGTTTGGCACTGCCAGCACTGCCACCTTCCAGAACCCTACACTTCAAAACGTTTGCCTTTGATGAGATTTGCAACGGATTTCTGTACTGCATTTTCATAGTGAATAACCTCATATCCCTGATTTCTTCAGAACTATTCCACAGCTTCAGAGAAAATAATGTGAATTTTACAGGTGCTCATCTCTGAGCAGAATTATGGATTATTGTGACTGCAGATGTCCTGCCCAGGCTGAGATCAACACTGGTGTTTAGTTAGAGACTTTATCATCTGGCAAAAAAAAAAACAATCCTGAATTACTCCGGTCGTAATTCCAGTGGGTTCTGAGTTCTGTCTGTACAGAAGGGGCTCAGCTGTGGGGGAGCTTGCAGGTGTATCCTGTGCAGTCCTGCCTTGCCTGCCCAGTCCAGAGCAGGTTCTCTGCCTCCTCCTCTCCATATTCCCTTGCCAGGCAGATTCTGGTGACATAAGGAACCTATTTTTTCCCTCCAGTTTTCCCACTCCCTGCCCAGAAAGACGTTGTCCCAACCACAGTTTCTTCTTTTTCTTTTTCTTTTTCTTTTTCTTTTTCTGTTTTTTTTCTTTTTCTTTTTTCCCTTTTCCTCTTCTCCTTCTTTCTCCTCCTTTTTTCTCCTTCTCCTTCCTTCTCCTTCTCCTCCTCCTCCTCCTCTCCTCTCTCCTATTTTTGGATCTCCAAATCATCAGACACCTGTGCCCTGAGAGGACTGGGAGATGCTGTGTGTGCATGTACTCGGTGCCACTTGAAACATACTTGGTACGAATTCAGTACTGTGAGAAAAATGTTTTGCCTTTTAACTCATCACATCACAAGACGATCTTTTGACTATGCCCTCTTCATGAAAAGAAAAATTACATTATCAGCTTTTCTTGGAATAGACCAAAGCTCCAGCTTCATGCTTGGTTCAGCATCGTGCCTGTTAATAACACACTGTTATTCCAGATTTGTGGATCCGTTCTTGTCCATGAGATATCAGCACAGCATGTCCTTATCTCGGACAGACCCCTGATGGAAATGCTCCTGTTTGGGGAGACAAACCCCAGCCAGGTGTCCCTGAGCTCCTGAGAGCCTCATTGTGTCACTGTCACTGAAACCTCCTGTTCTGTTGTAAAGGTGACTGGAGAAATCCTCCCTTGCACTGCAAGCCCTGCTCATTTCCCATTTTCTATTGTAGTGCCTTAACAATGGCAGTGCTTAATTACTCTCTCCAGAACTGCACCCCAGGATTTGGCTGATTCCCACTGAACGTTATTTACTCCCCCTGCTCCTCGTTTTTGACCTTTTTCATGTCATCAAGTGGCTGTCCCCAGGGTCTGCTTTTGCTCTCACATGCACAGTGCTTTGTTATGGGAAAGCTTCTTTGCAGTCTGCTTGAAATGTGACATTTAACTCAAAGGAAAGCCACGGAATGAGCCAACAAAACAGAAAGAAAAGTGAATTTCTGCAAAACACCCTTTTTCTCTGAATAAAAATTCTGACTTTGAAGATGTCGGTCAACTTTCAGTTGTAAAAGATAAAATAAAACAATACTACCAAAATCACTACTGTTCATTGTAGAAAATGTTTAGTTCTGCACAGAAGAACAGAGACGACCTAAAACCAAACTGCAATTCCATGAGTAATTGTGTGAAGGCAGGAATATGTTGACACAAAGCATTTTGTTTCCTACGTGCCATTTTAAACTTGAGTTAGATAAAAATGCTGAAATGAAGGAGCTCACCATGTCTGGTATGTTGTCTAGGACCTTTTCATCTAGAGAAAATTAACATTTTATTTGTCCATCACACACAGGATGAAACAAATATAAAAATCATAGACCTTGTCAGGGAACAAAAAAAATCCCAGTTTTCATCCAAGTCCAGTGGAAAAGGGACTCATTCCAACCTTTACCTGGAATTCTCTACATTGGTATAGCTTTTCCTACAGGACACCAGCTCCCTCTGGTCCTATGTTACAGGTTCCCTTCTGCTGGGAATTACTGAGACTTTGGGGCCTCTGGATTTATATTTGGTGATTGTTTCTAAAATTCTCCTTTGTTTTCTCACCCTTATTTGTGTTGACATTCCCCAGTGTCCCTGAGAACTCCTGGGTGCCCCAGTCTGCTTTAATGCTCCATGAAAATGTTTAATTTATTTGGGATATCCCTTCTTATACTGACACTACGCAGGCATTCTGTGACACTCTTTATTTTGATAATTGTATCACATTTCCTCAACCCCAGACCACAATTTGAACAAGTTCACACCTCTGTATCTCTCAACATGCTCCAAAGATTTCTCCATACTCCGATGGCTTTCCCAGGCGTTTCTAAAAACCTCTAAAGTCTACAAAGAGTGCTTTTGATAAAGGATGATTGACACAGCTTTCCATGCAAGGCCACACTGCTAGAGTATTTAATGGCACAGCCACGTTTCCCATGGGATTCTCCACCGTGCCTCTTCATTTGTTCACATTTTTTACTTTGGCCCACGAGCAGAGCAGTGGCTGTCACTGTGCCATAAATAAAGATGACTGTGTTAAGTTGCTTCTTCATGAGAGAAGGGGCTAATTTGGAATCAGTAAGATATGCAAATAACTGGTGCTGCATCTATCACCTTGCATTTTCAGTTGTTAATATATTGCCAAGTTGTTTCACCCTAATGAAATTCCTGGGTACCTGGACAGGAATCCTGTACAGCAATTTCTGGGTCTAAGTGACAACAAAATCATGGAATCATGGAATGGGTTTGGGTTGAAAAGGACCCTAAAGCTCATCCAGTGCCACCCCTGCCATGGCAGGGACACCTCCCACTGTCCCAGGCTGCTCCCAGCCCCAGTGTCCAACCT
>JANEHK010000518.1:0-23369 GCA_025960845.1 Tachycineta bicolor | reverse complement strand
GGCCCGGCTGGTGCTGCAGGACGGCTCCGTGCTGCCCGGCCGCCCCTTCGGGGCCGTCGGGGCCGCCGCCGCGGGGGAAGTCGGTGAGTGCGTCCGGGGGCCGGGCCGGGCCGGGATGTGCCGGGGCGGCCCGAGACAGGAGACGGCGCGGGAAGGAGAGGGAACGGGGAACCCGGCCCGGCCCGGGCACTCCCTCGGCTCGGGGCCCCTCCGTGGAGCCCGTCCGGGGCGCGGGGCTGGGATCGGCCCGGCCGTGGCCGGCGCGGTGCTGCTCCCCATCGCCCCCATCCGCATCCCCTGCAGTGTTCCAGACCGGCATGGTGGGGTACCCCGAGGCCCTCACCGACCCCTCCTACAAGGCGCAGATCCTGGTGCTCACCTACCCGCTGGTCGGTAACTACGGAGTGCCCCGGGACGAGCACGACGCCTTCGGCCTCAGCAGGGTGAGCCGGTCCCGGGGGGCCGCGTGTGCTGCCCCGGTGTCGCTGCGGCTCGTGGCAGAACCGGACGCCTCAGGGTGGCATTGATGGCACGAAGTGCCAGGGCGGGCCGGGGCGGGCTGCCGGGACACCGCGGGTGGCACATGGTGGCAGGAGGAGGTTTGGCTCCCGGAGCCGCGGTGGGGCCGGCGGGCTCTGCCAGGGCTGGGGCTGGGGCTGGGCAGGGGCAGACCCCGGTGCGCTGCGGTTGGGGTGCCCTCGCAGCACGGGGGGTGTGGGGCTGCGTGTTTCCTCACCAGGGCTCTGGGCTCTGCTGCGAGGTGCGAGTCTCAGACCCCTGTGACAAGGCAGGGCCGGGGCTGGGCAGAGGGGCTGCCTGAGGCCCCAGCCCCCTCCCAGCCCCTTGGCCTCCACGCTGCCCATCCCGGGGCAGAGTCCAGCGCTGCTCCGGCCGCGCTGCTCCGGCCCCTCCACGCCGACCCTGAGGGGTCTCGCTGTCAGCAGCCCTCTCCGGGTCTCTGCTGTGGTCTATGCTTCTGGGAACCAGAGTCCTGATCCCATGGGACAGGATGTGCGGGCATGTCTGGACACCGCTGGCAAGGCTGTGGCCGCTGGCAGTGGTGCTTTCCCATCGGCCGGGTTCGTGCTGCGGCTGTGCCCGGCTGAGGGATGCCGTGACGTGGGCCGTGTTGGCACGTGGGCAGTGGGCTGCAGTCCAGCAGCACTGTGGGGACCTGGACACCCCATCCTGGGGCTCCCCGGTCCAGGGACTTTGCTGCGCTAAGGCTCAGCCTCGCTGTGATAGGTGTGGGACAAGGTGGGGGCAAGTGGCAGCCCAGCACTGGGAGGGCCTGTCCTGTGCTGTGGGACTGGGGTCCGTGCTCCGTGGGGTTTCTCCTGGGCTGGTCACCCTCTGCCTTGCCCTGCTCACCCTCTGTCCCCGCAGTGGTTTGAGTCCAGCAAGATCCATGTGGCCGCGCTGGTGGTGGGAGAGTGCTCGGAGACCCCCAGCCACTGGAGCGCATCCCGCTCCCTGGACCAGTGGCTGAAGGAGCAGAACATCCCTGGGCTAGAAGGTGGGACCAGAGAGACAGCAGAGTGGGCTGGGGGCTGTGGGTCTGACACCAGAGCCGTCTCTGAAATTTTCCCTCCTGGGGCTTGACCCTCTGCTGGCATTTGGGGGTGATGGTGCTGCCGGGGCAGGGGCTCCTGCTGGGCTGGGGCGGGATTGTGTCTCACAGCCCGCTCGCAGGGGTGGACACCCGGGCACTGACGAAGAAGATCCGCGAGAAGGGGACGCTGCTGGGGAAGCTGGTGCCGGACGGAACCCCCGAGGGGAGCCTCTCCTTCGAGGACCCCAACAAGAAGCACCTGGTGCAGGAGGTGTCACTGAAGGTGTGGCGGGCAGTCCGAGCGGGGCTGGGGGCTGTGGAGCCCCTCGCTGCGGGAGGCTGGCCCCAGCAGGAGTCGGGGCCATCCACTCCCCTTCCCGCAGGCGCCGCGAGTGTTCAACCCGGGCGGGTCGCTGCGAGTCACGGCCCTCGACTGCGGCCTCAAGAACAACCAGATACGGTGCCTGTGCAGGCGAGGAGCCACTGTCACCGTGGTGCCCTGGGACCACCCGCTGGACCCTGCAGGTGAGGTGGCAGGGGCTGGGGACAGTCTGGGCTGGGGACAATGGGGCCTGGCAAAGGGGCTGCATGCGTGGTTGGTGCTGGGGACAGCAGGCACCGCTGTCCTCCTGCTCAGTGCTGTGGGGTGGGGACTCCTGGTGATGCCTTGGGAAGGCTGACCTGAAACAGAGACTGGACAGAGCTAAGAGAATAAAGCGGATATTTACTGAAAGACCTCGAGGATCCACCTTGGGCAGGACAGGGCCTGGCCAGGGCTGCACCCAACGTGGACTTAGAATGGTCACAAAATGTTTGACCAGTCACGAGGTCTCACACTTTTATGAGTTTTGGTCCATTTGCATATTGGGATTTAATTGTCCAATTACAGCTCCAGGCTGTGAGGTCTCATCCTTCTTATTCCTCCTTTCATTCCCCCACTGTTTGTGCTTTTGGGCCTGAAAATTGTCCTTGGTGTCCAGCAGGAAAAGGATTTGTTTTGTCTCCCTGCCCTGTGAAGAGGGCTGACTAGCAGTTAATATGAGGCTCAGAACTGCACCCCTAGGCAGCACAGAATCTGAAAAACGTGAAAGCTGAAACTAAAGGCATCATTTGTGTCGTCATTCCTGGGGGCCTTGGGGCTCGGGGCCCTCAGTGTGGCACCACAGGAGCAGAGCCATGGGCTCGGTGCCTGGCTGTGGTTGGCAGAGGGGACTCTGGACTGTGGTATTGGTGTGGCTCGGGGCGGGGGGCACCACGGGGGACTGGCGGGGCCTTGCTGCCACTTGAGTGGCTGTTGTGGGGTCAGGACACCTTGGTTGCAGCCCTCCTGGGGTGTCGGCGGAGCTGCAGGCTCAGGGTGCTTCTCTGCCGGTAGCCAGGAGTGCCTGCTGTGAGCCTGTGGGGATCTTGGGGGCCCTACTCTAATGTTGAGGGGCTGGAGGGCCCCACTCTGACCCTGCTGCTCTCTTGATGCAGACTTTGACGGGCTGTTCATCAGCAACGGCCCTGGGGACCCGCGGCTCTGCCAGGAGACAGTGTCCAACCTGTGCCGGGTGCTGGATGCGCCCCAGCCCAAGCCCATTTTCGGGATCTGCCTGGGACACCAGCTGCTCGCCCTGGCCCTCGGCGCCAGCACCTACAAGATGAAGTGAGTGGGGGTCCGGAGCCACCGCAGGGGTCCTGGCAGCTGGGGCTGCCTGACGCCCGTCCCCCGGCGCAGGTACGGGAACCGCGGGCACAACCAGCCCTGCCTGCACGAGGACACGCGGCGCTGCTTCATCACGGCGCAGAACCACGGCTTCGCGGTGGAGGCGGGCAGCCTCCCGCCCGGCTGGGCGCCGCTCTTCACCAACGCCAACGACGGCTCCAACGAGGGCCTCGTCCACCAGCGGAAGCCCTTCTTCAGGTGAGCGTGGGGCCGTGGCTGTGGGACGGCAGGTCGCAGGGCTGCGCCCCGCCTGACCCCCTCGCAGTGTCCAGTTCCACCCCGAGCACTGCGCCGGCCCCACGGACCTGGAGGGTCTCTTCGATGTCTTCGTGGAGGCGGCGCGGGACGCGCGGGACGGGCACGGCAGCGACCGGACAGGTGGGCGTGGGCATGGGTGTGGTGTGGATGTGGGCGTGGATGTGGGCGTGGGTGTGGTGTGGGTGTGGTATGGGTCTGGGTGTGGATGTGGGTGTGGATGTGGCTGTGGGTGTGGTGTCGGTGTGGGTGTGGTGTGGGTGTAGTGTGGGCGTGGGTGTGGTGTGGATGTGGGTGTGGGTGTGGGTGTGGTGTGGGCGTGGGTGTGGTGTGGGTGTGCTGTGGGCGTGGGTGTGGTGTGGATGTGGGTGTGGGTGTGGGCGTGGGCCTGGGTGTGGTGTGGTGTGAGGGACAGCCGCGGCCGAGGGCTGTGGGACAGGGCTGTGTGTGGGGGTGCCCCGTCCCCAGCGTGCCGCGTCCCCCCAGTGCGGCAGCGCCTGCAGGAGTGGCTGACCTACACCAAGGCGCCGGCGGGGGACGCGGACGCAGCCCGGCCCCGCAAGGTGCTGATCCTGGGCTCCGGTGGCCTTTCCATTGGGCAGGCAGGCGAGTTCGATTACTCGGGGTCACAGGTGAGCGCCCGCCCCAGGGCACAGGGGGTGGTGGGGGCCACAGGGATGGCAGGGGCCCGGGGCCACCAACTGTGCCCCCTCTGCTCCCCACGAGGCCATCAAAGCCCTGAAGGAGGAGAACATCCAGACGGTGCTGATCAACCCCAACATCGCCACAGTCCAGACCTCCAAGGGGCTGGCGGACAAGGTGTACTTCCTGCCCATCACCCCCGAGTACGTCACCCAGGTGAGCGCCCCGGGATGCTGGCTGGGAGGGGGCGATTTGGGAGTGCAGGGATGCCGGAGTTGGGGGATGAGCGTTGGGATCTGGGAAACACGGGACCCACCGTGGTTTCTGTCGCACCGCCCCGTGCCCCCCAGGTGATCCGGAACGAGCGGCCTGATGGGGTGCTGCTGACCTTTGGGGGGCAGACGGCCCTCAACTGTGGCGTGGAGCTGACCAAGGCGGGTGTTCTGGAGCGTTACCGCGTGCGGGTGCTGGGCACCCCCGTCGCCTCCATTGAGATGACGGAGGATCGCAAGGTCTTCGTGGAGAAGATGGAGGAGATCGGGGAGCACGTGGCCCCCAGCGAGGCTGCTGCCTCCCTGGAGCAGGTCTGGGGTGGCCCGGGGGGCCGTGGGGCAGGGCAGGGTCCTGTCCTTCCTGTTCCCACCGTGACCCCCTTGCTCCCTGCAGGCGCAGGCCGCAGCCGAGCGCTTGGGGTACCCGGTGCTGGTGCGCTCCGCCTACGCCCTCGGGGGACTGGGCTCCGGCTTCGCCAACAGCCGGGAGGAGCTGGTGGCTCTGGTGAGCCAGGCCTTCACCCACACCTCCCAGGTGCTGGTGGACAAGTCCCTGAAAGGCTGGAAGGAGATCGAGTACGAGGTGGTGCGAGATGCCTACAACAACTGCATCACGGTACGGGGTGGAGGGAGGCCCCCGGGCCGCTGCAGGGCGATGGAGGTGGGGCAGGGGATGGGGATGGGGGCTCGCACTGCACCCTGTCCCCAGGGAGGGCTCCCCGGTGCCTCCGATGGTGCTGGCACAGCCGCTGTGTGCCGTCGGGAGCTGCACCCTGCGAACCAGAGCCCTGCACCCCTGTGCTGGGCTGTTCACCCCAGCTGCCCACCCAGCGGAGCACCCCGTGTGTTCCAGTCCTGACTGGGCAGGGGAGGGTGTGGTGGGAGCTGGGAGGAACCCACCGCCGACAGCAGGTAGAGCAGTGGGGGAACCCCGAGCCTGCAGTGACCCCCGCGCTCTGCCAGGTGTGCAACATGGAGAACCTGGACCCGCTCGGGATCCACACGGGCGAGTCCATTGTGGTGGCGCCCAGTCAGACCCTCAATGACACCGAGTACTTCATGCTGAGGCGCACGGCCATCAAGGTGGTGCAGCACCTGGGCATCGTGGGCGAGTGCAACATCCAGTTTGCCCTCAACCCCGAGTCAGAGCAGGTACTTGCAGCTCCCTGCGGGTGCTGGCTCCCGCTCCTGATCCCCGGCCGGCCTGGCCCTGGGGGATCTGGGTCCTGCCCCACGCTGTCCCGCGAGGCTGCAGCGTCTCTGGGGCACGGTGGGGCTGTCCCACGGCGCCCAGTGACCCTGCCCGCCTGCTGCCCACAGTACTACATCATCGAGATGAACGCCCGCCTCTCCCGCAGCTCAGCCCTGGCCAGCAAGGCCACTGGATACCCGCTGGCCTACGTGGCTGCCAAACTTGCCCTGGGCATCCCGCTGCCCCTCCTCAGGTAAGGTGCCACCAAGGTGCTGCCCTGCTGGGCCGGCCGCAGCTGCTGACCCCGTCACCTCCTCAGGAACTCCGTCACCAACTCCACCACAGCCAGCTTTGAGCCCAGCCTGGACTACTGCGTGGTGAAGATCCCGCGCTGGGACCTCAGCAAGTTCCTGCGCGTCAGCACCAAGATCGGCAGCTCCATGAAGAGCGTGGGTGAGCGCGGGGGCAGCGCCGCTGGGGCGCGTGGCGCGCGCGGGGTGCCCCTGCTCACCCCGCCTTCCGCAGGGGAGGTCATGGCCATTGGGAGGAACTTTGAGGAGGCGTTCCAGAAGGCTCTGAGGATGGTGGACGAGAACTGTGTAGGCTTTGATCACACGGTGAAGCCGGCCTCAGACATGGTGAGCGTCGGGGTGTGGGTGTCTGCGCTGGCTGTGCCGCTCTGGGGGGAGAGGTGGCCGCCTGCCTCCCTGGGCCACACTCAACCTCCGGCCTGGCAGGAGCTGGAGACGCCAACGGACAAGCGAATCTTCGTGCTGGCGGCGGCGCTGCGGGCCGGCTACTCCATCGAGCGGCTCTACGAGCTGACCAAGATCGACCGCTGGTTCCTGCACAAGATGAAGAACATCACGGACCACGCGCTGCTGCTGGAGTCCTACCGCGGTGAGCAGGGCACCATGCCGCCCGCCGTGCTCAAGCGCGCCAAGCAGCTCGGCTTCTCCGATAAGCAGGTGGCCCTGGCCGTGCTCAGGTGAGAGGGGAGGGAGGGGGCGGCCCTGCTCTGCTCCCTGCCTCAACCCCGGCGCTCACGCAGCTCTCTGCAGCACCGAGCTGGCCGTGCGGAAGATGCGGCGCAACCTGAAGATTCTGCCGGTGGTGAAGCAGATCGACACGGTGGCAGCAGAGTGGCCGGCCCAAACCAACTACCTGTACCTGACCTACAATGGTTCTGAGCACGACCTGGCCTTCCGTGAGCCCCACGTCATGGTCATTGGCTCCGGCGTCTACCGCATCGGCAGCAGCGTCGAGTTTGACTGGTGTGCTGTTGGCTGCATCCAGGAGCTCCGCAAGGTCAGACGGGCCCCAGCACCCGGGGGAGGGAGGGGCGGGTGTCCCCGGTCGGAGGATGAAGCTGGGTAGGGGTTGGGGGGCTCTGGGCTCACCTTGTCCCACCCTCCGACAGATGGGCTTCAAGACAATCATGGTGAACTACAACCCTGAGACAGTGAGCACTGATTATGACATGTGCGATCGCCTCTACTTCGACGAGATTTCCTTTGAGGTGAGGGGGCTGGGGCCCTGACAGCGGCGGGGCTGGGTGAGGGCTGCCCTGGCCCTGTGCCAGCCGTCCTCCGGCCCCGCTCCATGCTGCAGGTGGTGATGGACATCTACGAGCTGGAGAACCCTGAGGGTGTGATCCTGTCCATGGGCGGGCAGCTGCCCAATAACATCGCCATGGCCCTGCACCGGCAGCAGTGCCGCATCCTGGGCACCTCCCCGGAGGCCATAGACTCCGCCGAGAACCGCTTCAAGTTCTCGCGCCTGCTCGACTCCATCGGCATCAGCCAGCCCCTCTGGAAGGAGCTCTCCAACATGGAGGTGGGGCGCGGCGGACGGCGGGGGGCCGCCCCAGGGCGCTCTCCGTGCTGGCGCTGAGGTTCCGTCTCTCCCGCAGTCGGCCAAGCACTTCTGCTGCAAGGTGGGCTACCCGTGCGTCGTGCGCCCTTCCTACGTGCTGAGCGGCGCTGCCATGAACGTGGCCTACTCGGACAGCGATTTGGAGAAGTTCCTGAGCAACGCTGTGGCTGTGTCCAAGGAGCAGCCTGTTGTCATTTCCAAGTTCATCCAGGAGGCCAAGGTCCGTCCGGGAGGCTGCTCCGGCCCGGGATGCCCCTGAAAGCCCCGGCCCCCACCCCGGGGACGGGCTGTGACCGAGTTCCCGCTCACAGGAGATCGACGTGGACGCGGTGGCCTGTGACGGTGTGGTGGTGGCCATCGCCATCTCGGAGCACGTGGAGAACGCTGGGGTGCACTCAGGTGATGCCACGCTGGTGACCCCCCCGCAGGACATCACCTCCAAGACGCTGGAGCGCATCAAGGCCATCGTCCACGCCATCGGGCAGGAGCTGCAGGTCACGGGGCCCTTCAACCTGCAGCTCATCGCCAAGGTGCCCGGGGCTGGGGACTGCGCCGTGCCAGGGGAGAGCGCGCCCCGCATCCCCAGCCCTGCCTCACTCCGTCCCCTCTCTCCTAGGATGACCAGCTGAAGGTGATAGAGTGCAACGTTCGCGTCTCCCGCTCCTTCCCCTTCGTCTCCAAGACCCTGGGCGTGGACTTGGTGGCTCTGGCCAGCCAGGTGATCATGGGTGAGGACGTGGAGCCCGTGGGGCTGATGACGGGCACAGGCATCGTTGGTGTTAAGGTGAGTGGGGGCCGTGGGGCCGGGCTGGGGTGCAGGGCCGGGCAGCCCCTGAGTGTCCCCTCGCCCCCAGGTGCCCCAGTTCTCCTTCTCGCGCCTGGCGGGCGCCGACGTGGTGCTGGGTGTGGAGATGACCAGCACGGGCGAGGTCGCCTGCTTTGGGGAGAACCGCTGCGAGGCGTACCTGAAGGCCATGCTCAGCACTGGCTTCAGGATCCCCAAGAAGAACATTCTGCTGACCATCGGCAGCTACAAGGTCTGTGGGGTGAAGGTGCTGCGAGGCTGGGGCTTCCTCTCTCCCCTCTGACCGGCCCCTGGTTGGTTTCAGAACAAGAGCGAGCTGCTGGCCACGGTGCGGACACTGGAGAACCTCGGCTACAACCTGTACGCCAGCCTCGGCACCGCCGACTTCTACACCGAGCACGGCATCAAGGTCCGGGCTGGGGGCCCGCGGCGCCGGGGCCGCTCCCGGGGTGCTGCGGGGCCCTGACAGGGTCACTGCCTGCAGGTGAAGGCTGTGGACTGGCACTTCGAGGAGGCAGACAGCAGCGAGGCTGGTGCCCGCGAGACCCAGCGCAGCATCCTGGACTACCTGGCCGAGAACCACTTCGAGCTGGTCATCAACCTCTCCATGCGCAACTCGGGGGGCCGCCGGCTCTCCTCCTTCGTCACCAAGGGGTACCGCACCCGGCGCCTGGCCGTCGACTACTCCGTGCCCCTCATCATCGACATCAAGTGCACAAAGCTCTTTGTCGAGGTGGGCTGGGGCACGTGGGGACCGTGGGTGCGAGGTCAGGGAGCAGAGTTGGGTTGTAGAAGTCCTACCCCCTGTTGCGGGTGCTGCGGGGCAGGCGCTGCGTGGGTGTCACTGTGCAGGGCTTGTTTTTGGGGTGCAGCTCGGACAGGCATCGCCAGCCCGGGCCCTGCTCCTGACCTGGCTCCTGCCTCACGGCTGCTGCTTCCGCAGGCACTGGGCCAGATTGGGGCAGCCCCGCCGCTGAAGATGCACGTGGACTGCATGACATCCCAGAAGCTCATCCGTCTGCCAGGTGGGTATCCAGCGGCCCCAGGGAACAGCACGGAACCAGGACAGCGCTGGGAGCTGGGCTGGGCGCACTGGAGAGCACTGGGAGCTGTGCTGGGCACACCTGAGAGCACTGGGAGCTGGGCTGGGCACACCTGAGAGCACTGGGAGCCGTGCTGGGCACACCTGAGAGCGCTGGGAGCCAGGCTGGGTACACCTGAGAGCGCTGGGAGCCAGGCTGGGTACACCTGAGAGCACTGGGAGCTGTGCTGGGCGCACCTGAGAGCGCTGGAAGCTGGGCTGGGCACACCTGAGAGCGCTGGGAGCTGGGCTGGGCACACCTGAGAGCGCTGGGAGCCGGGCTGGGCACACCTGAGAGCGCTGGGAGCTGGGCTGGGCACACCTGAGAGCACTGGGAGCTGGGCTGGGCACGCCTGCAGGCACCGTGGGGAGAGGTGTTTGCATGCTGTGCTGCTGGGGCGGCCCTTGTAGCCCCTGTGGCCAGCAGCTGCCAGTGCTGACGCTGCCACTCCCCAGGCCTGATCGATGTCCACGTCCACCTCCGTGAGCCGGGTGGCACCCACAAGGAGGACTTTGCATCAGGCACGGCCGCTGCCCTGGCCGGGGGTGTCACCATGGTGTGTGCCATGCCCAACACCAGCCCCGCTGTCACCGACGCCACCTCTTTCGCCTTGGCACAGAAGGTGGGGAGGAGCTGCTGCCAGCCTGACGCTCACATCCCCTCCTGTGCCAGCCACGGTGGGCTCGTTGCTGGTGGCAGGACCGGTCCCACCACAGCACCCACTGCCTGTTGTCCTGCAGCTGGCTGAGGCTGGGGCCCGCTGCGATTTTGCTCTCTTCCTGGGAGCTTCCCTGGACAATGCTGGCACTCTGGGCGCCCTGGCTGGGGCAGCCGCCGGGCTCAAGATGTACCTGAACGACACCTTCTCCAGCCTGCGGATGGACGACGTGTCCCTGTGGATGGAGGTGAGCCGGAGGGCAGGGCTGGCACGGGGCAGGGGCTGCACGGGGCAGGGCTGACATGGGGCAGGGGCTGCATGGATCAGGGGTGGAACAGGGCAGGGGCTGCACGGGGCAGGGGTGGAACAGGGCAGGGCTGGCACGGGGCAGGGGTGGAACAGGGCAGGGCTGGCATGGGGCAGGGGTGGAACAGGGTAGTGGCAGCATGGGGCAGGGGTGGCACGGGGCTGGTGTGGCGCAGGGCAGATCTGCTCCCGGCACCGGTGCCCACCAGCCCCGTTCCTCCCAGCACCTGGAGCAGTGGCCGCGGCACCTGCCCATCGTGGCCCACGCGGAGCGGCAGACGGTGGCCGCCGTGCTGATGGTGGCCCAGCTGTACCAGCGTCCTGTCCACATCTGCCACGTGGCCCGCAGGGAGGAGGTGAGCGGGGCGAGCGGCGGGTTCCAGGGGCGCAGACGGGGCCCTGCGGGTTCCCCACTAACCTCGGCTGCCCCAGATCCTCCTCATCAAGGCGGCCAAGCAGAGGGGCATCCCGGTGACGTGCGAGGTGGCCCCGCACCACCTCTTCCTGAGCCGGGACGACCTGGGGCGCCTCGGGGAGGGCCGCGCGGCCGTGCGGCCGGAGCTGGGCACCCGCCAGGACGTGGAGGCGCTCTGGGAGAACATGGACATCATCGACTGCTTTGCCACTGACCACGGTAACTCCCCGGGGATGCTGGCCGAGGGGCGGGGACCGCCGTGGGGACGGCCTCGGGTGACCAGCCCTGTCCGCCAGCACCCCACACGCTGGAGGAGAAGCAGGGCCAGGAGCCGCCCCCCGGCTACCCTGGCCTGGAGACCATGCTGCCGCTGCTGCTGACGGCCGTCTCCGAGGGGCGGCTCAGCGTGGAGGACATCGTCCAGCGCCTCTATGAGAACCCTCGCAAGATCTTCGGGCTGCCGGCGCAGGAGGACACCTACGTGGAGGTGTGTCCTTGGCCACCCGCCCCGGGTCCAGCCCCCACCCTTCTGCCTCTGACCCGCTGTCCTGGCACTGGCAGGTGGACCTGGAGCACGAATGGATCATCCCCAGCAGCACAGTCTTCTCCAAGGCCCGCTGGACCCCCTTTGAGGGCATGCAGGTGAAGGGCACAGTGCGGAGGGTAGTCCTGCGTGGGGAGGTTGCCTACATCGATGGGCAGGTAAGGTCCTAGGTCCTTTTATTCCTGTATTTAGGGTGGCCCCCATCACAGAGGAGGTCCCCCGGTGCTTAGCCCGTTTCCCTAATCCCATCTCTGCCATGGCTGCAGGTGCTGGTTCCCCCTGGCTATGGACAGGATGTGAAGAAGTGGCCCTCAGGAGCTGCACTGCTGCCCCATGGGGCCCCCACCAAGGAGAGCGTGAAGGTACTGGGGTGTCCGGACCCGGCAGGGGCTCCCTCTCGGCCCTGGCTGCAGCTCAGTCTCTCATTCCAGACCCCTGAGCAGTCCCGGCACGTGGCCAGTGACGCGCTGCGTGGACGAGCCCACAGCCCCCGGCGGGCCGGCGCCGCGGGTGACGGGCGCTTCCACCTCCCGCCCGGCATCCACCGGGCCTCCGACCCCGGGCTGCCAGGTAGGGGGGCGGGCAGGCAGCGGGCGCGCTGCCTGGGGGCCGGGTCTGGGAGCGTGGCTGGGCGGCCCCGCTGATGCCAGCCCTTGTGTCCCGTTCAGCATTCCGGAGGCTGGGAGCCGCGCACCGCCCGGGCGCCCAAGGCACCGGTAACGTCCGGGGGGGCTCACTGATGGCACTAACTGCGGCCCATGAGTGCATCCCCTCCCCCAGGTGCCGTGCAGGCCCCGGGCTGCCTGCTCTGCCCACCACGGGCCCCTTCGGCACCCAGCACCACCGGGTGCTGCGGGACAGGGCACGGCCATGCCGCCCGCTCCCCTCCTGCCCCGGCCTGCACGGCGCCTCGGGGACCCCTCACCTGCCAGAGTGATCTGGGGGGCAGCCAGTTGGGAATTGCGAGGCGTGCGGGGAGAAGGGAGAGGGTCACGGCGCAGCGTGGGGCTTGGACTGCCTCTGTCTGGCTGACCATCACCCCGTTGGTCCCGTCTTGATTTCACCTGGTGTTGCCAAGTGCCAGGAGGGCTGTGCCACGCTGGCAGCGCCCTGGGAGGAGAGCGGGGCCCGAGGTGCCGCCTCTCCCCGCAACCCCTAACGCCACTGCTCCCCTCTCCCACCCAGCCGAGGACGCTCGTGAGAAGGGCAGCAGGAAGGCAGCAGAACTGGGTGAGTGCAGCAGGGGCCCACGGTGGGGATCCGGGGTCCGTGGCTGGCGGCTGGGCTCCCCAGGGCACCCCCGCGGGCTGACGGGCTGCTCTCCGTGTCACAGATTCGGCGCCGGTCCAGGACACCCACTTCCACCCGCTGGGCCCATTCCCGCGCCAGGCGTCCCCTCAGCGCGCCCCCCACCTCCAGACCTCGCTGCCGCCGCATCCCCTTGTCGGGCAGCACGTCCTCTCTGTGCGGCAGTTCTCCAAGGACCAGGTGCCCGGCCGGGCGGGCACGGGGGCTGTGGGTGCCGTGGTGCTCCCTGAGCCCCGGCTGAGCCCCGGCACCTCCCTGTCCCCGCAGCTGTCCCACCTGTTCAACGTGGCGCACACCCTGCGCTTACTGGTGCAGAAGGAGCGCAGCCTGGACATCCTCAAGGTGAGCCGTGCAGTGCGTACCTGTCCCCGGGGGAGCCCTGTACCGGCGGGGCTGCCGGGGCTCCCCAGGGTGACAGCCCGGCCCCGGCCCTGCAGGGGAAGGTGATGGCCACCATGTTCTACGAGGTGAGCACGCGGACCAGCAGCTCCTTTGCAGCAGCCATGAGCCGGCTGGGCGGCTCCGTCCTGTCCTTCTCCGAGGCCACCTCCTCGGTGCAGAAGGGCGAGTCGCTGGCTGACTCCGTGCAGACCATGTGCTGCTACGCCGACGTGCTGGTGCTGCGGCACCCGCAGCCTGGCGCCGTCGAGGTGAGCGGGGCTGAGGGGAGCCGCTCCTTCGGAGGCACTCTGCCGCCGCGGCAGGGATGGTGACCCGCGCTGCGGGGCGGGGACGGTCCCCGGCCGGGCCGGGGTTGGGTCCCGGCACCGTGGGCCCGGCGGGAGCCGTGTCCTGCCCGCACTCACCTGCCCTGCCCGCCCTCCCAGCTGGCCGCCAGGCACTGCCGCAAGCCGGTGATCAACGCCGGGGACGGCGTGGGGGAACACCCCACGCAGGCGCTGCTGGACATCTTCACCATCCGCGAGGAGCTGGGCACGGTCAATGGGATGACGGTGAGGTGCACGGGCCGGGCGGCACAGGGGGCTCTGCCTAGGCCCTGGGGGCCCTGCACAGGCTGTGCTGACCGCTCTCCCCAGATCACCATGGTGGGTGACCTGAAGCATGGACGCACGGTGCACTCCCTGGCCCGCCTGCTCACCCAGTACCGCATCAACCTGCGCTACGTCACCCCTCCCGGCCTCCGCATGCCCCCCGACATCACCAGCTTCGTGGCCTCCAAGGGCATCCAGCAGGTGAGGAGCGGGCTCGGGGGCTGGCCCCCACACGCTCTCTGGCCCCGTGCCCCTCCCCAACCTCACGGTGCTGCCGCAGGAGGAGTTTGGGAGCATCGAGGAAGCGCTGCCGGACACGGACGTGCTCTACATGACCCGCATCCAGAAGGAGCGCTTCCAACGGGCCGAGGAGTACGAGGCTGTGAGTGAGGGGGACCTGGGTGCCGCTGCCCTCCGGGGCCTGGGGACTCCCCTGCCCCGGCTCAGGGCTCGGTGTGTTCCCGCAGTGCTTCGGGCAGTTCATCCTCACACCCCACATCATGACCCGAGCCAAGGAGAGGATGGTAGTGATGCACCCCCTGCCCCGAGTCAACGAGATCAGGTGGGGAGGGGGGATGGACGCTGGGGCCAGGGAGGTGTCTGGGGGAACGGGGTGTGGAATACACGGGGCAGGAGGGGGTTAGTCAGGGCGTGGGGGCTGTAGGGCAGCGGTGTGAGCAGGGAGGCTGGCAGGGGCCTGGAAGCTGCCGTGTGCTGGGAGTGTCCGGGAAAGAGCCGGTGGGGTCTGGGGCAGAGGATTGCACTGGGCAGGGCTGGGGAGAGCTCCGAGCGACGGGGGCTGCGGCTGCTGGGTCTGGGGAGACAGGATCCACTGCACGGGTGTCAGGACTCGCACATGGGTCAGTGGTTGCAGGGGGAATCCTCAGGGGCCCGGGAGGGTGCCAGGGGTTCTGGGACGAGTGGGGGTTGGGGATCCTGGGCGGGTTCGTGGATCCCCGGGTAGGTTCGGGATCCCCAGGCGGGTTCAGGGATGGTGGGTGGGCTCTGGGATCGTGGGTGGGTTCGGGTATCCCGGGCGAGTTCAGGGATGCTGGGTGGGTGCAGGATCCCCGGGCCGGTTCGGGTATCCCGGGTGAATTCGGGTACTCCGGGTGGTTCGGGATTTCCCGGTGGGTTCGGGATCCCGGGTGGGTTCGGGATTTCCCGGTGGGTTCAGGATCCCCGGGCGGGTTCGGGTATCCCGGGTGGTTCGGGATTTCCCGGTGGGTTCAGGATCCCCGGGCGGGTTCGGGTATCCCGGGTGGGTTCGGGATTTCCCGGTGGGTTCGGGATCCCCGGGCGTGTTCAGGGATGCTGGGCGGGCTCGGGGATCCGGGGTGGGTTCGGGATCCCCGGGTAGGTTTGGGAACCCGGGCGGGTTCGGGTATCCCGGGTGGTTCGGGATTTCCCGGTGGGTTCGGGATCCCCGGTGCCAGTTCCCGGTGCCGGAGCCGGTTCCCGGTGGTGACGTCATCCCGCAGCGTGGAGGTGGACTCGGACCCGCGCGCCGCGTACTTCCGGCAGGCGGAGAACGGGATGTACGTGCGGATGGCGCTGCTGGCCACCGTGCTGGGCCGCTACTGACCAATAAACGCTCTCGGTCGCGACACACGGCATCGCTCCGCGACACGCGTCACCGCGCCGCGACGCGCGGGGCCATGGCGGCGCTGTGGAGGGGCTGCGGGCGGCTGCTGGCGCGGCGGCCCGGGGCGGCACAGGCGCTCACGGCCGGTAAGGGACGGGCCGCGCCCCGAGAGCGCCGGGCCCCGCACACGGCTGCCCTGCCCTGCCCTGCCCCTGCCCCTGCCGGCACACGGGCCGCCCTTCCCGGCACACAGGCTCCTCCTGCCCCTCCCGGCCCCTGCTCTCCCCCTCCTCGCACGGCCACGGCCGCCCGTCGTGTGCGCACCCCCGCGGGACGCAGCCGGGGGCCCCCAGTGCCTCAGGGTCTGTCTGAAGGGAAGGGGTGCGGCCGTGCCCCAGCTCAGCGGTGTGTCACACCAGCGGAGGGGCCGTGTCGGGGTCTGTGCTGCAGCCAGGGCTGTAGTGAGGGCTGTGAGGAAGCGCAGCCCTCACAGCCAGCGCCGGGGGAAGCTGTCCTGGGGGCCCCCCCTCCCCTGGGAGTGAATGGATGCTGAGCTGTAACTCAGCGTGGGAATTCGCTGGGAATTGACAGAACACTGGGGATTCACAAGGGCTTGGCTCCTCACTGTTTGCCAGCAGTCAGTGGTGAAGGCGTAGAGGAGCTGCCTGAGGAAAGGCTCCCAGAGCTGCACACGGAGGATTCAATGTCCCTCGCTGCTTGCAGAGCTGTGAGGTGCTGCAAATCTGCCCTGGTGCTGGCTCCTGGCTTTGCTGCTTCAGGGATTTGCAGCCCTGGGGCACCAGGCAGCTCTGCCCCCAGTGCCCTGCTCCCTCCCCCGGCCCGCCTGAGGCTGAGGTGGTGGGAGAGCGTGTCCTGCTTGTGCCGCGTGTTCCCAGGGCTGTGTAGGGCTGTGCTGCACCGATGGTTGGAAGCTGGGGGGTCCCTGCGTGCTCCCCGCTGCACCTCCTGCTTGCAGCCTCCCTGTCACCACCCCTTCTCCCCGGCCCTGATTGTCCCTGCCCTGCCACCGCTGCCCTTGCCCTCTTGCTCCCACCCGCCCAGGATGCTGGCAAAGCACAGCCCCGGGGCTGGGGGTGCCCTGCTGAGCCGGGGGCTCCCCTCGCTGTGCAGGCCCTGGCCCTCAGCCCTGGTAGCTGCGGGGGCTGGCACGATGCTCCCCTGCCTGGCTGCTGGGGCGCTGCCAGGCCGCTTAGCTGTTCCTGCTGTTATTTTTATCGGATGTCATGGAGTCTATTGCTGGCGCCTGCAGCGCCGGGTGCTGCTGGCAGCCCCTCGCCCTGTGCTTGGCCAGAGGCCGGTGTAGAGCTGGGAGGAGCTTCCCGGGGCTGGCCCTGCTCGCTGGCTGTGGCCCTGGGCCGGCTCTGGCCTCGCCTCTGCTCTGCCTGTTGCTGCTGTGGCACAGCCCCTGCCCCCAGGGCTCTGCCAGCCTGCAGCCGTGCAGGGCTCGGCCTCTCCGGGGATGCTGGGCCGGTGCTGGATACGGCTCCACCGGCCCACAAGTTTCTGCCCTCAGTCTGGGCTCTCCCTGCTGCGGCAGGTGCCCAGCTCCAGCCAGGGGGGTTCGAGCACTCCTGCTCTCCTTGGAGCTTCCACAAGGGATCCCCATCCGTGGTCGGGCTCAGCCCCTCGGCTGCTGGCTGTGCAGTGGTCCCTGCAGCTTCCTGGGTGCCGTGCCCTGTGCCAGGTACATCCCAGCCTCCAGCGCTGCCTTCTCTCGCTGCTCCCAGAGACCCCGGTGCTGCCAGCTGGGGCCGGGCCAGGGAGCTGCTGGCAGCTGGCCGTGCCCACTGCGTGCAGCCCCGCTTGCTGGCTGAGCTGCCGTCCGAGGGCTCCAGGGTCGGGCAGGGCTTTGCCTCCTGCATCCTGGGCCCTGGGCCAGGCTGCCAGCAGGGCCTGGACACAGTGGGCAGGAGCACGTGCCTGCAGCCGTGACCCTCCTGTCCCTCTGCGCCTGTGGAGAGCAGTCTCCTGCTCCTGCCGTGCCAATGCCATGGGCACAAAGATGGTGCCCTACTTAGGTTTGGGTCCCATTCAGAGTCCTCTGGTCACAAGAACAACACCCCGACGATGGGCTAGGCACCCCAGGCACCAGGTTTGGCTGGGGTGAAAGTTCCAGCCCTGCACAGGAGCCGTGGCCGGGCTGCGCTGGTGGCACCCATGGCAGGCACTGTTGCCAAAACCATTGCAGGGGGCTGGACCTGGCTGCATCCCCAGGGCCGGGAGGGGATGCACAGACAGGTCTGTCCCTCCCGGCACAGCCTCATCCCTTCTGGGTGCTGTGCCCTGAGCCTTCAGCGCTGGATGACTAGCGGTGCTGTGTTCCCCGTGAGGGCTGTGCCCCTGCACGCAGCTCCTGGGGGTGCCCTGGCTGTGCTCCCTGCGGTCCAGCGCCTGCCTCCACCCCTGCCCAGTGCCCTTGTGAGCTGGTGGGGCTGCTCTGCCCTCCCGGGGGGTGTGGGGTCTCTCAGGGCTGGGGGACAGACCCTCAGACCCTGGGGCTGGTCTGGGGTGGGAGATGGAGCCTGTGAAGCAGGGTTGGTGCTGCTGGGAGCGCAGCGGCTCTGTGGGACTGCAGAGCCTGGGCTGGCCCTGGGTGAGCTTTGGGGGCTGTGTGCCATGGTGTGGGGACACGGAGCTGGGCCCTTGCTCGTGAGCAACCACTGACGACGTCCCTGGGGCAGGGCTGGTCATGGCTGGGGCTGGGGGGACGGGGGTGCTGGGGCTGGCGGGCTGAGGGCTCGCCGGGTCAGGGCTTCCAGGGACGGAGCAGAGCGGCAGCGGGGCTGGAGACCTGCCAGGGAACCGTCCCAGGGGGAGTGGGGAGAGGGAGCAGGAGCCGCCAGGGCCGGGGGAGCGGCTGGAGAGGGCAGCGCTGGGCCAGCTGAGTTGCGTCGAAGGGGTCAGGGGTGTAGGATGGAGCAGGAGCTGCCAGAGACCCAGCCGGGCAGCACCCCACCGGGGACACTGATCTGGAAACAGGGCCAGGAGCTGTGCCAGCAGCCGGCTGTGGCAAGGGGCTGGGGCAGCCTGGGCGGCGGGGAGCACGTTCTGCCCATGCCGGCTGGTGGGATGGGGAACGCAGGCAGGGAGCTGCTCTCCAGGGAGGGGATCGCAGTCGGCACAGGCTGCCCGGTGTCCAGGGGGAGATTCGGGGGTGCCGTGGGAAAGGCTGAGTGCAGATCGCGGGCAGGCTCTGCTCTGAGAGCCCCAGGCAGCCCCGTGTCCGGGTCACAGGGAGGAGTGCGGCTGGACGCCGTTCTGACCAGAGATGCTGCGGTGTCCTGAGAGGCCTGAGGTGCTCAGCAGAGTGGCACACCTGTGCCGTGGGGCTTGGTGCAGGTTTGGAGCTGCAGCTGGGACAGAGCCGGCAGGGCTGGAACAGGCCGGGGCGCCCTGGGGCAGGGGCCCCGCTGTGGGCAGGTCACACAGGGGTCTCGCCTGCCTAAATGGGCTGTGCTGGTTGCAGGGGCCCTCATGGGAGCTGGGGATGTGATTGCACAGCAGCTGGTGGAGCAGCGGGGGCTGCGCGGGCACCACTGCACCCGCACCCTGAAAATGATGGCCATTGGCTTCTGCTTTGTGGTGAGTGGGATGGGATCCATGGGATGGGATGGGATGGGATGGGATCCATGGCATGGCACGGGATGGCACGGGATGGATGGGATGGCATGCCATGGCATAGATGGCATGGGGGGCTCCTTCAGCAGACCATGGTGGTGCAGTGTGAGTTGGGCCATCCTGGTGCCGTCTCCAGCAGTCATGGGATGGGCCAGTTCTGTGGAGCAGGAGCAGCATAGGACAAGCTTGTCTTTGTGGTCCAGAGCTGGAGCAGGGCCATGTAACCAGCCCTGGAGCCCCCCAGCCCTGACTCCTGTGACCAGTGAGGACAGATGCTGCTCCTCACCCGCTGGCTCTGCAGGGCCCTGTTGTGGGCAGCTGGTACAGGATTCTGGATTGGCTCATCCCAGGGAATACCAAAGTTGTGGCTGTGAAGAAGGTCATCCTGGACCAGGTTGGTGTGACGTGGGTGAGGGTCCTGCAGGGGACTGGGGCAGCGGGACGGGGCAGTGGGGACAGCCGTGTCCCTGTGGCAGGTTCCCAGCCTGCTCTGAGAGCCCCGTGCCCGATCTGGGCCCAGCCTCGCTGCAGTGGAGGGCTGGGGTGGGCATTGTCGCAGCAGCTGCCCATGGCCAGCCTGGCTCCGAGCCGAGCACCACAAGCTCCTCAGCGTGGGCCGGGGCTCCTCTCCTGCAGGGGGGTTTTGCTCCATGCTTCCTTGGCTGCTTCCTGGCCGTCACCGGGGCCACCAACGGGCTGTCGGTGCAGGATAACTGGTCCAAGATCCAGCAGGTACGTGCTGCTCCCCTGTGCCACCTTGGGGCCCTGTCCCACCTTGGGGCCCTGGCAGCCCCTCGCCGTGTGCTGGCTGCTCCCGTTTGTGTCCGTGCCCATGCCCAGGCGCTGTGTCCCAGGCCCTGCCTGTGTCGGGTGCCCAGGGCTGCCAGGTACTGGTGCCAGGGCCAGTTCCTGTGGGCATGGGTCCTGTGGGCGAGTCCTGGGGTCCCACCTGGGACAGACATGGGTGCCGTGGGCACACTGTCCAGCCCTGCTCCTGGCAGGGTCTCCAGAGCAATTACCGAGATGACTCCCATTAACAGTAATTGCTGGAAACCGGTGCGAACACTGAGTCAGCATGTCCAGAGTGAGTCACTGGGGAGTGGGTGCCCACCTGCCACAGGATGAGGCGTGCTGGGGTGGTCGTGTGGCTGCCAGGAGTGGCAACACCAGCCTCGCTCGCTGATGCTGCCAGAGCTGCGTGTGAACGGCCCCAGCCTGGCTGGAGCTCTGCCCGAGTGCCACCACCGAGTTCATTCCTCTGCACGGGGGCACCCCGTCACCGCACACTGGGCTGCCAGTACCTGCCCCTCGTCCTGGCCCAGAGCGCAGGGAGCGGGTCCTGGGGCAGGATCACATCGCCTCTGCTCCCGTCAGGCTCTATGCAAGCCACAGCTGGGGTATGGGGTGCTCCGAGGCGCCCTAAGGGCACACATCGTGGGCACAGGCAGCACTCTGAACGCTCCCATCCATCTTCCCGGCTGCATCCTGACCGGCTCCCGCCGTGGATCCTGCCTTCCTTCCCCAGGGAATCCTGCCACGCTTGGTGATTCGTGCGAGCGGCGGCTCCTGGCGAGCCCTGACCTGGAAGGGGGTGATGGGCTGGGGGCTGGGCAGCGGCACTGGCAGCACCTCCACCCCTGGCTTGGGGCACATCCGCCTCTCCCCACGCAGAGGAAGCGTCAGCAGAGCATCCATCACCGCGCCCCGCTCGCCCCGTCCTGGGCTGCTGGCCAGCGCCGGGAGGAGCCCGTCCTGCTGGCTGAGTCACGGCCAGGCTGCATCGGGGACTCGTCCTGCTGCCGTGGGACAGGGACACGAGGACCAGGCAGCGCCTTGGGCTCCCAGAGCAGCTGCCCCAGCTCGGAGCCTTTCTCCGTTCCTGCTGCGTGGTGCCCAGGACGGGGCTGGGGGAGCGCTGGGCTGGGAAGGGGCTGACGGCCCACACTGGGGGATGAGCTGGTCCTGGCTGTGGCACAAAGGGCTCTCGGTGGGGATGGTTCTGGTCGCTCTGCCTGCCGCCCCCATGGCCCTGGGAAGGCGTGGGCAGGGCTGCAGGGCTCCATGCCCAGCAGTGTGGAGCTGGGGGCACCAGTGGCAAGCATGGGGGCTCTCTGTGTGGTCACACCTCTTTTTCCTTGCAGGACTACATGGATGCCCTGATGACCAATTACTGTGTGAGTGCTGGCAGATCCCTGTCCCTGTCCCTGTCCCTGTCCCTGTCCCTGTCCCTGTCCCTGTCCCGTCTCCTCCATGGGGCTGCCATGGGCTCTGTGGGACACCCTGAGTTCCAGGCTGGGGAGGGTGTGGGGCAGGGATCCTGGCAGGGTTCCTCACCGCTCCTCCTCTTCTCTGCCCAGATCTGGCCACCCGTGCAAATTGCGAACTTCTACTTTGTGCCTCTGCAGCACAGGTAGCGTTGCGGCCCTGGTGCCCCGCCCCTGTCCCCTGGGCCAGCAGCTGCACGCCCTGTCCCCTCTGTCCCCAGGCTGGCCGTTGTCCAATGTGTTGCCATCGTCTGGAACTGCTACCTGTCCTGGAAAGCGAATCGGATGTGAGACAGAAGCCGTGTCCCATCCCTGTCCCCGGCCTGTGCGCTGCCTGTCCCCCCTCCGAGGGGGCACACGTGGCCGTGGACAGGCTGGGACACGCAGGCTCCTGCCAGCATCCATCCTGCTCTTTCCTCGGGGGAGCACCATCCTCTGTGGCCACAGCCCCCACTGCCCCAGGGAGAGGACGGTGCCGGGACAGGCCTGGATCCGCTCTGGCCGTGCTGCGCAGCAGCTCTGCCCACGATGCGCTTCTCCAGCTGCGCTCAAGCATTCCCGAGCCCTTGCCTGCACACAGGGTGCTCCTGCCCCGAGTGTCGCTCTGACCTTTGCCGTGGCACACCCTGAGGGACAAGAGGAACGGGAATGGAGCAGGGCTGGCCCTGGGCTGGCTGTGCCGTGGGCACACAACTGGTGTCACTGCAGGCTGAGGGCGCTCCCCCCGAAGACGGGGTTTGCTGTGGCGGTGCTGTGGACAGTCGGAGCATCAATAAACTGTGATCTTCACTTTCGATTCCCTTGGCCCTGGGGCTTGTGGCCTGGCATGTCCCCCAGGCCCTGAAGATGCGGTTCCAGAGCAACTGTTCTGTTCTGGATCAACAGGTCCACTCTGCCTCGTCTCGAGCAGGAGGCACTGCAGGCTGCTGGGGTGGCCTGGCCCACTGGCTGGAGAGGGGAGAGGGCTCTGACAGAGGGCGGATGGTGGTTTAGGGCATCGTCAGGTCCCAGTGCAGCTGTTCCGTGGGCTGTGATGGTGCCTCCACAGCTGCAGAGCAGTGAAATGAGGTCGATGGAGCCAGAGCCTCGACGCTGGGTGCAGAGTCCCCTCAGGGTCAGGGCATGTGCATCCAGGGAGGGTCGACAAAGGGTTGGTGATAGGGCTGGAGCTGGGTCTGGGACAGGGCCACAGTCCACCTGTGCCGTGTCCAAGACAGGTCTGCCTGTCGTGCCAGGGAGAAGCGCCGTGGAGCTGCCACTGCCTGTGCTGCTGTCCCTGGGGACGTGTGTCCCTGCTCACCCCGCGATGGCAGCGAGCAGACACAATCCAGCTCCCACAGCGTCCCTGCCCAGCACATCCCGACCAGGGGCTCCAGGTGGGGTTGGTGGCACCACGGTGGTTCATCTCACCTCTGTGGAGCCCTGGCCCCCTCACCTGTGCCACTGCAGCCCCACGCAGCTGCACACAGCCATCCCCGTGCTGCCTGGGCTCTGCCAGCGTCGCCTTCATGGTGGGGATTCACCATCTGTCCTCCACCCTCATCCTCCCCACACTCTGGTTCTGTGCCGACCCCAGCTTTGGGTGGATACAGCCTGAAGCACGGAGGAGGCAAATCCTGCACTGGCCTGGGGGGTGAGGCAGGGACCAGGAGGGGCTGCAGCTGCGACCCTCCTTCACACAGCAGTGCTCAGTGGAGCAGCACACGATGGGACCGTGCACGGCTGGCACCAGTACTTGGGGGGCCTCGGGTTCTGTGTGGGGCTCAAGCTCTCTGCAGCCAGCGGGGTGGGTGCTGTGGATGGCAGGAATCCGCAGCTCCGAGGTGCTGAGCCTCTTGAGCTGAGGGGGTGCAGGCGGCTCTCGCTGTCAGCAATGAGTGAGCTGCGAGCACGGCAAGAGCCACTGGAATGAGCCGCTCGTCCGCAGGAGCAGCCGCCCCAGCGTGGGGCTGCCGGGGCTCGGGGGCTGAGCGGGGCCCTGCTGCGCGCTCTGCCCTGCCGCTGCGGGGAGCGGTGCCAGGTGCCAGCCCTCACGTCACAGGGCATGGCACCGTGTGCTGCTCGCCGCGGGCAGGGCCGTGCCCCCTTCCCTGTGCCACCTGGGGTGGGACACACCGTGCGAGGGGCCAGCCTGGGCCTCTGTGCCCGGCCCTGCCCCGCGCTGGCGCTGAGGAAGGAGCCTGCCCTGGCACCTGCACCAGCACTGGCGCTGGGTGTCAGCTCAGCTACACCCTGCTGGCGGCATGCAGGGCACTTGTGGGGCTGCAGGCAGTGT
>JANEHK010000517.1:0-10313 GCA_025960845.1 Tachycineta bicolor | reverse complement strand
TTTTTTTTTTTTTTTTTTTTTTTTTTTTTTTTTTGTAAAAAACAAAAAAGAGATGCATATTCTGACTTCTCGCTTCTTCTGCTTTTCCCTTTTCCCACTTTTTATCACTACTGAATCAAGTCTGTTCCTCCTGAAATACTGGGAATGGTATAATACTGAGCAATATGTTTCACAAGTCCAAACAAGTGCTTCTTCATAGTCCCAACACTACAAAGTTTTCAGTCTTTTCAGTCTCTACTGGTCAAGAAGTTTCTTTCCTCCCCTTGTCACCACCTTCATCCTCCTCTTTCTCCTTCCTGCTTCCTGTTTCCAGGTGCAGGCCTCTGATCTACAACCATACACTTGCCCTCCAGCACATTCTCATTTCCCACATTTGGCTCAGGGTTCCTGTAAAACTGTCAAGGAATCTGAAAGTTTGGGTTGTCTTCACAGTTTGAGCAGCTGATTCGCTCTGATGAATGGATCTTGTTTCATTTGAACTACAACACTGCTGTTCTATTCCAAATCAGCTTACACACTCACCAGTCTCTTCTGCTGATACGTTTCTGTTTTTTAAATACAGATAGGCTTTTTTTTCCCTATTTTTTTTTTTCCCTTTTCCCTCTCTTTTGTAATGATCCATATACTGTACGTTAGGTCACTATAGCCTTATCCTTATATTGCTGTAGTATAGTCCCAGTTTTGCACTAGCATGATATCAAACTTTACACACTTTAACAAGCTTATCAACTTTTTAAGACCACCAGCTTCCGTAGGTTTTCCTTATCATTTCATGCTTCTACCTACAATAGTCTATTGTTGTTTGGTCCACAGAGTCGATGCCCATATACATTACATTTTAGTATCTTAATACTTCTTGGATATTTCCTTTAAATCCCTACTACAAAAAGTCTTTTTGACATCTATTTTTAACGTGGTTTTGGGGTTATAACTTTTTCCCCCAGCCAAACCTTCTCTTGTCTCTTTAGGCACTTTTAATTCGAGTACTCCAACAGAGTTCATTGCGACTCCTCAGGGGCCGAATCCCACCGAGAAGCGCCTTTGCTTTGCCTGGCTTTTGTCTCCCCCACCCCACTTTAGTAGTAGGTGCCAAGATGAGAAGGCATATGAGCAGCTGGCAGCCTGGTGTTGGGGTAGATCCCTCCGGTGGGCGAATTCCAGTACGGATTGGGGGCGGCAAAAAAGCTGGAGGATGTCACGGGCAAGGCAGGGGGGTGGGGGGCCACAAAGTTCATCTTCTGCGGGTGCGCGTGGTAGGAGCTCATGTAGGGCAGGTCCGACGGGTATTTGTACATGGACGACTCCGGGGGGTGAGGCTGCAGGGCCTGGGCGATGCCGTGGAAGTCGAATTTGTAGGCGTAGCGCTTGCCGTGCACCTTGGTCATGATGTTCTTGTCGTAGTAGTAGCGCAGGGCGCGGCTGAGCTTGTCGTAGTTCATGTTGGGCTTGCTCTTCCGCTCGCCCCAGCGCCGCGCCACCTCGTCGGGGTCCGTCATCTTGAACTCGCCGTTGGTGCCCTCCCAGGTGATGCAGTTGGAGTTGGAGCTGTCCGACAGCAGCTCCAGCAGGAACTGCCACAGCTGGATCTGCCCGCTCCCTGCGGGGAGGAAACAAAGCGGGAATTGTCAGGGCCGGCGCTAATAATGTCAAGGTGTCAGTTCTGCGGGCTCTCCCCGAGGACCCCATTAGGAAATGTTGTGATGTTGGTTCCTAATTCCCTCTATTAGCCAGTCCCCCCCCTTCTCTCAGGACTGTCTCACGAAACCCTAAAGAGCAGGGATAATTGCAATGTGTCGTGTTTTCCCTCATGTGAGTGGCAGAATGCCATTCCGTGGAGATTTAATTGTTACCTAATGTCATTCAGCGCAGACAATTGATGGGGAAATAATACAGCGCTCATTTAGCAAACTAATCTCTAAAGTTCAGCACAAACAGCTTTCACTTGCGTAACACTCTGCTTGTTCTCACAGCATTATGTTGCAACTAAATGTTCCCTGCTATGGAATGAGCCCACACAAAATGGAGAAGTTTAGAGCAAGCTGGGCCCGTGCCAAACCATATCATCCCTTTGCAGCATTTGGGGAAATGCAGAACGGAAACTTATTAGCTTGCTGTTGCACTGCATACAACCAGAGGGCAAAACAATTGCAAGAACAGTGAAAAGGTCCATAGAATACATCCTTGTGATCATTCTGCTTCAAATGAGTTAAAATGATTATTTTACATTAAGCCGCAAAAGGTTGCTGTTGCATTTCTCTCACCTCTCTGCCAATTCCACGGCAAAAAGAAAACAGTCTGCTGTGAACTTTGCAAGAGTGAGGTAGGGCAACAAAATTTGTCCGTTTTAGACAAGCAAAAGTGGATTTCAAAGGGCCTTGCCACTGATAGTCATGTTAGAAGCTTAGCATTTCTTAACAAAGCAACACTGAAATGATGCAAAATGCAGCCGAAGCAGCCTGCGATGCAATCTGTTTCACAAGCACGGTGTCAGCAGAATTTGCCAACCAGCCTGGATGTGCTAACTCTGAACTACGTCTCTGAGCAGGAATCGGTTGGGTTTGTTTCTTTTTTTTTTTTTTTTATCCAAACCAGCTATGTGGGTATAATAAATAAGCTTTTCTTTAGAAAGCTTATAGTAGCAATTACAATATTGAGCTAGAGCGGCATCTGAAACCCATTAGCAGTTTATACTTCAGTGCAACTGAAACCCATATTCATTTAAATTGTATTTATCCAAACTGGCCTTAATGAATTTCTTCTGTTCCATTAACATGCATTAAATAAACAAACAAACAAAAGAATCCATGGTATGAGCAAGGCATGCAAGTTCTAATACACGAAACATAACAAGAGGATTAGGCTTTGAAAATCAATAAACAGTTCAGCACCGGACAAAACACAAATTTTTGAATAAGCAATCCAACATATGTTCTAACATAAACACTTGCCTTCCAAATGTAATATATAGTCCTATGAAAATAAATGGTTGCTGTCAATTTCCTTTTAATGAGAGAGTAATTCCACCGATTTATAAACACACAAAACATGTTAAAGCACAGGAATGACGGCGTGGAGCAATTCCATATCCAAATGTTAAAAAGCATCCCAATCCAGATCGTGTTAGTGTCATCCACAGAAATGAAGTCAACCAAATGGACACTTGATAAAATTTGGGAAGCCATGATTTATGACCAAATTAAAGGGATGTAGGCCCCCACTTCCAGTCAAGACCAGTGTTGCCTGGAAACCCCCACCACCTCAGGCCATTTGGAAAATCCTGTTCTTAACACTTACTTAATTACTTTCCTCTGCCACACAAAACTGTTTAGAGTCAGCTAATCTAGAACTGTGCTCGATGTCACTTGGGAGAAAGAGAAAGGAAACTGATCAGCATTTTGGCAATTTCAGGCCTTGAAAAGCCATAAGATTGCTGTAAAAAGAACCCTTGTCACTGGGGGCTGAGGAGATCTGCGTGGAACGAGGAATGCTGTGCCCTGGGACTGTCCAGGCAAGGGACACAAGTGGAACACACAGTGCCAGTCTGTTGTGGCGGGCTGTGGTGTTGATCATGGTGCTTTACATCCACAGTGTGTCCTGGGGACTTGGAGCAGTGAAATCTGCACAATTCCCAATCAGAGCTATTAAATCACCCGGAAAATCCCTTGTCTGTAGCAAAAACATGCTGGCCCAAGGTTGCACTCGATGACCCTTGAGGTGTTTTCCAGCCTGAGTGATTCTCTGAGCCTGTGATTGTCTTCTAAGCTACACATCCCTATCCACAATGCACCCCATTGCCTTCTCAAGGTGGGAGAATATTTTTGAAGTGTTTAAACCCAATTATTATTTGCAACTAGATTATTCTTTCCTGGTTTTTATTTTTTCTATATATTTCCGCTGGGTTGTTCATACTAAAATTTTGTATTCATTGAGGGCAGTATGATGCTGTGTTGTGGATTAACAGAATCTGAGACACAGCTGATGAAGAGATTTGTACTCTTCTGGAGGGGTAACTGGAGACCAGATGGAGTCTCTTACACTCCTTGACGAAATCCTGATGTTCAGGCAACTGAAGTGAACTCCAGCTTCAAAGGTTGGACTCTTTGGAGGTCCTTTCCAACCTTAATGATTCTAAATTCCTCAGTCCCACCCTTGTGTAATTCAGAAATTCTGCAACACCTTGGGTATCATCAGCTCTCCCTGATCCACGCTGAAGAGTGGGAGAATCAGGGATATCCCCTTCCAGGTCTGGTCTTAAAGCTGGAGTGGGGACACTCAGCAGTGAAAGAAAGGAAAGACTCCTAAATCAGCAAAATCCCTTCTCACCTGGATTTGCAAGTCGGCTGCTGGTCGGTCCAAGAATCTGATATGGATCTACAAAATGGTAAAAGGAAGATTTAAAATCATGCAACGGTGATGTCAAATATTTTAGGTACAATTTCTGAACCTTGTAAGGGGCAGTGTGCACTGCCTGATGGGACAGCAGGTCCAACATCTAAGCAATTTTCTCCCTCTGCATGGCAATATTCCCATGTTTTCCTTTCAAACTCGAAATGCAAGGATATACATTTGCCTTTTGTACTGTACTAATGTGCAGGTGCATATATTCAGAATGTAAATTTTGTTATGAAGCATTCTTCTGGTGGAATCCCCATCCCTGGAAGTGTCCAAGGAAGGCCTGGAGGTGGCACTCAGTGCTCTGGGCTGAGTGACAACATGGGAATGGGTCACAGGTTGGACTCAATGACATTGGAGGCCTTTTCCAACCTCAGTGATTCCATGATTCTGTGATTCTCTTTTGCCACTGGACTCCAGTGAGGGATCCCATGGATTAGCCCTGCAGCTGGGGTTTTCAGAAGAGCCTCTGTCAGCCTCCCAATGCCTGTAGCATCTCAGTATTTCCCTCTAGGAATTCCCTCTGGAAATGAAAACTTACTTTGGCCTGAAGTCCAACAGGGGAAAAGGGAGGGCTGTGACAGCAGGACCAAAGCCAAAGTGATGGGCTGAGAGCACTGAGTGACCCTGTGGCTTTTACAGCCAAGAAGACAATCAAGTTTTGTCCCTTACACGTTTAAATCATCTGTGCAGCTGCAGCTCACACACAGACATTAAAAGGTCCTCAGGATTACATAAATCATCAGTATATTTCTAGGAAGATTCTTGTGGTTGGAAGGTGAGATTAGATAAAACACTGTTTGGGCAAAAATCAGTGTACTACTTCCCAGGCAGTCTGTGCATGAGTTAATGAGATCTAGTCATGCACAGTCTTGTTTAGCTATAACAAAACCCAGAATAATGATTTAAAATCCATGTGATAAAAACTGGCTCAGAGTCTTCTGAGCTAAGAATATCCTCTAAATCTCTTTTATTTCCTCCTTCTAACCTTTTGCTGTTAACAAAAGCCACGACTGACTCAGGACCTTTGTAGTGCTCTCCAGCTACCTGTCCAAAATACAGCTGAATTTGCTATAAGGGATTAGGTCCCACCCCATGGATTTGCTGCTCTGAAAACACAAAAGGCACCCATCTTGCTAAACCACTACTCTACAAACCCATAAGCTCCTGCTTTCTCCTCAGTTTTCCAAAAGACTGAGAATCCCTCTAATATTCCTGTTGTTTTTCAGGAGTCAAATTCCAATGGGCTTCTTTTGCTTTAATCAATTTTTTTTTTTTTTTTTTTTTTTTTGGCTCGTGCAAATTTTCCAGCTGCTGGCATCTCAACTACTGGGGTCTTCTGACACCTCTACCTTCCATCTTTGTACTCAAACTGTAGATAGATTTTTTTTAAATAGCATTTTTTTTCTGGAAGGGTGTCGCTGCCTTTAAACATTGGATTCATCCCAAATGCAGCTGCATAGCAAACCCCACACACATCTGGGGTTTTGGTGGTCTCCAGCTGGTGTGGTCTGAACCAGATTGTGCAGTTTGGCTGCCCTTCTCATCATATTCAACAAAAAAGAGGCAGAACTCAAACCAAATGACACCCACCTAACTGAGGACGCTGGTCTTCTGTTTTGGGAACTGTTGAGGATGATGGCTGAGTAGCTGAAAATGGAAAAAACAAACAACAAAGCCATGTAGTTATTTTTCCAGTTAGGAAGTTGCTCACCAAACCTATGAGAGGTCCCCAGGCCTAGAACTCCTGCTGCCCTCTGCTCCAGGATGGACACAACAGGATTTAAAGCTTCTAAAAATCTTTTAAAGGCTCTATGCTGATGGACTTGATGAAGTTTAAGGAAGGATGCTGTTGCCCAGTGACACCTCCCAGAACTGCCTATACAACTAGCTTTCCAAAAATGCACCGATAAAACCCCTCCTGAGCTCCTGCAATTCCCTCTGGAGTCTAATCCACATTTCCCCAGATGTGCAGATGCTTTTACCTTTTGACTGAGGGCTGGGGTGGCTGTGACTCGTCCATGCTGATCTCCTGGCTTGCTCATAAGGCAAATCTGTGAAGAAAAAAAAAAGACAATTATTGATGCAGATATGGCCTAAAGTGGTTATGTCCAAATAGGGCACCTTTGAAGGGACTCAGGGTCTGGAAAAATTACTGAAACAGGCAGGGAATTCTTTGTTAAAACCTTTATCATCTTTACCGCCTCTAAAAACAACAGTAAAAACAACAGTTGTGCTCTGCACTGCTCTGCAGAGGTGCTTTTGTTGCCAGGAGTCTGAGCTGCACTGAAACAGGTGGTGCAAAGAATCTTTAGAGACAATATTGATTTCAGCACTTCCAAAGGTTCAGGGGACTCCTTTCAGTCTCCTTCCTCAGCCCACGACATCAAGGAATGGCACACGCTGACATCATGAATAATCTGTGCTAGAATCTTGCAGGAAAAGTCCCCCAAGAGCTTGATTTATGCATAAATCCTCCCAAATTCAGCATCTAAGAGCATTTCCTTTTAGGAAGATAGGCTTTAGTTGATTTATTCCTTTCTGGTTCTTGGGACAAGCTCCTTAAATTTACACATCTAAATTTTCATTTCCCTTTCTTTCATTTTACTCGTTACTTCTATTTTATTTCAGTGCTTTAGCATATTTAAAAAATGAAAAGAAAAAACTAAACCATAAAAGCTTTCTTCATAAAGCAAATGTAGTAAATTCAAATGTTTGGTTTATCCTCAGAAATCTTTGGCAGTTTCCCGTGCTTTTCCACGGCTGATTTCAGCACATTAGCTAAAATTACTGCCAAAATCAGAGACTTATGTAACTTCCAGGACTTCAGAGAGGGGAGCAGTGCCCACCTGGTGGAACTAAGCTGGTGCAGATGTCTTGACTCTCAACACTACTTGTGCTTTATTTCAGACTTCATGTTTGGAAATGAAACCAGTTAGAAAGCAAAGAAACAGCCCCAGACTGGCTCTGGGCAAGGCAGATGTATTTTCCCATTCCCAAGCACTGGGAGAAGCAGCATTGCATGGAAATAAAGTGTAATGGAAAAGGCACAACCAAATTGCCATTAATTTATTTATTCTGTTTGGCACTGCCAGCACTGCCACCTTCCAGAACCCTACACTTCAAAACGTTTGCCTTTGATGAGATTTGCAACGGATTTCTGTACTGCATTTTCATAGTGAATAACCTCATATCCCTGATTTCTTCAGAACTATTCCACAGCTTCAGAGAAAATAATGTGAATTTTACAGGTGCTCATCTCTGAGCAGAATTATGGATTATTGTGACTGCAGATGTCCTGCCCAGGCTGAGATCAACACTGGTGTTTAGTTAGAGACTTTATCATCTGGCAAAAAAAAAAACAATCCTGAATTACTCCGGTCGTAATTCCAGTGGGTTCTGAGTTCTGTCTGTACAGAAGGGGCTCAGCTGTGGGGGAGCTTGCAGGTGTATCCTGTGCAGTCCTGCCTTGCCTGCCCAGTCCAGAGCAGGTTCTCTGCCTCCTCCTCTCCATATTCCCTTGCCAGGCAGATTCTGGTGACATAAGGAACCTATTTTTTCCCTCCAGTTTTCCCACTCCCTGCCCAGAAAGACGTTGTCCCAACCACAGTTTCTTCTTTTTCTTTTTCTTTTTCTTTTTCTTTTTCTGTTTTTTTTCTTTTTCTTTTTTCCCTTTTCCTCTTCTCCTTCTTTCTCCTCCTTTTTTCTCCTTCTCCTTCCTTCTCCTTCTCCTCCTCCTCCTCCTCTCCTCTCTCCTATTTTTGGATCTCCAAATCATCAGACACCTGTGCCCTGAGAGGACTGGGAGATGCTGTGTGTGCATGTACTCGGTGCCACTTGAAACATACTTGGTACGAATTCAGTACTGTGAGAAAAATGTTTTGCCTTTTAACTCATCACATCACAAGACGATCTTTTGACTATGCCCTCTTCATGAAAAGAAAAATTACATTATCAGCTTTTCTTGGAATAGACCAAAGCTCCAGCTTCATGCTTGGTTCAGCATCGTGCCTGTTAATAACACACTGTTATTCCAGATTTGTGGATCCGTTCTTGTCCATGAGATATCAGCACAGCATGTCCTTATCTCGGACAGACCCCTGATGGAAATGCTCCTGTTTGGGGAGACAAACCCCAGCCAGGTGTCCCTGAGCTCCTGAGAGCCTCATTGTGTCACTGTCACTGAAACCTCCTGTTCTGTTGTAAAGGTGACTGGAGAAATCCTCCCTTGCACTGCAAGCCCTGCTCATTTCCCATTTTCTATTGTAGTGCCTTAACAATGGCAGTGCTTAATTACTCTCTCCAGAACTGCACCCCAGGATTTGGCTGATTCCCACTGAACGTTATTTACTCCCCCTGCTCCTCGTTTTTGACCTTTTTCATGTCATCAAGTGGCTGTCCCCAGGGTCTGCTTTTGCTCTCACATGCACAGTGCTTTGTTATGGGAAAGCTTCTTTGCAGTCTGCTTGAAATGTGACATTTAACTCAAAGGAAAGCCACGGAATGAGCCAACAAAACAGAAAGAAAAGTGAATTTCTGCAAAACACCCTTTTTCTCTGAATAAAAATTCTGACTTTGAAGATGTCGGTCAACTTTCAGTTGTAAAAGATAAAATAAAACAATACTACCAAAATCACTACTGTTCATTGTAGAAAATGTTTAGTTCTGCACAGAAGAACAGAGACGACCTAAAACCAAACTGCAATTCCATGAGTAATTGTGTGAAGGCAGGAATATGTTGACACAAAGCATTTTGTTTCCTACGTGCCATTTTAAACTTGAGTTAGATAAAAATGCTGAAATGAAGGAGCTCACCATGTCTGGTATGTTGTCTAGGACCTTTTCATCTAGAGAAAATTAACATTTTATTTGTCCATCACACACAGGATGAAACAAATATAAAAATCATAGACCTTGTCAGGGAACAAAAAAAATCCCAGTTTTCATCCAAGTCCAGTGGAAAAGGGACTCATTCCAACCTTTACCTGGAATTCTCTACATTGGTATAGCTTTTCCTACAGGACACCAGCTCCCTCTGGTCCTATGTTACAGGTTCCCTTCTGCTGGGAATTACTGAGACTTTGGGGCCTCTGGATTTATATTTGGTGATTGTTTCTAAAATTCTCCTTTGTTTTCTCACCCTTATTTGTGTTGACATTCCCCAGTGTCCCTGAGAACTCCTGGGTGCCCCAGTCTGCTTTAATGCTCCATGAAAATGTTTAATTTATTTGGGATATCCCTTCTTATACTGACACTATGCAGGTGTTCTGTGACACTCTTTATTTTGATAATTGTATCACATTTCCTCAACCCCAGACCACAATTTGAACAAGTTCACACCTCTGTATCTCTCAACATGCTCCAAAGATTTCTCCATACTCCGATGGCTTTCCCAGGCGTTTCTAAAAACCTCTAAAGTCTACAAAGAGTGCTTTTGATAAAGGATGATTGACACAGCTTTCCATGCAAGGCCACACTGCTAGAGTATTTAATGGCACAGCCACGTTTCCCATGGGATTCTCCACCGTGCCTCTTCATTTGTTCACATTTTTTACTTTGGCCCACGAGCAGAGCAGTGGCTGTCACTGTGCCATAAATAAAGATGACTGTGTTAAGTTGCTTCTTCATGAGAGAAGGGGCTAATTTGGAATCAGTAAGATATGCAAATAACTGGTGCTGCATCTATCACCTTGCATTTTCAGTTGTTAATATATTGCCAAGTTGTTTCACCCTAATGAAATTCCTGGGTACCTGGACAGGAATCCTGTACAGCAATTTCTGGGTCTAAGTGACAACAAAATCATGGAATCATGGAATGGGTTTGGGTTGAAAAGGACCCTAAAGCTCATCCAGTGCCACCCCTGCCATGGCAGGGACACCTCCCACTGTCCCAGGCTGCTCCCAGCCCCAGTGTCCAACCT
>JANEHK010000516.1:0-23430 GCA_025960845.1 Tachycineta bicolor | reverse complement strand
TGTAAGTTCTGGGTGGTTTTGGGGTCACGGTGGATTTTTGGGGGTTCCCGAGGGGGGTTTTCAGGAGTGCCGAAGGGGGGGGATTAGGCGATCCCAGGGGAACCCAAGGCTATTTTGGGGAACCTGCTGGTGACAGAGATGGGGACCTCGTGCCAGGTATGAACCTTCTCAAGGGGATCTCGTGGGGTTGGGAGTTCCTGTGGGAATTCTGATGTCTGGAGAGGGTTTGGGGGGTCTGTATGTTGTTCTGTGGTCTTGGGGAGTTTTTGGAGGGTGCCAGGGATGTTTTTTGGGATCCTCGGGAGGTTGGGGTGTCTCGGGGGAGTTTGGGGGTTCCCAGGAGGTTTTGGGGGTACCTGGGAGATGCCGGTGACAGAGCTGGGGACCCTGTGCCAGGTCTGAACCTTCTCACTGCACTCGGGCAGCGTCAGCGTGTTCAGGGAGATCCTGGGGGGCCGGGGGGTCACCCCAAATCCCAGGGGACCCCAAATGCCAAGGGAGCCCCTGAACTCCGCTCAGCGCTGGATCTGCTGCAGGCAGGGGGGCACCAGCACTCAGCCCCACCCCACCATCACAGGGGGCACAAACCGGGCAGGGGCAGATGTGTGACATTAAGAGCCACTGGATTATTTTGTGTTGTAGCAAGCGTCTGCATGAACTCTCTAGAGAGACTCTTCTGATAAAGTAATGAGTGATTTTGTCTAAATAGTGAAACTGACTGAAAATCACAAGTTGTGTCTTTCTAGGTTGTTTAATAAGAAAGTTGTAAGTTTGTAAGGGGAGAAAAGACTGTTCTAAAGTGTCATTCTGTTTTAGTTTATGTTTTCTTTTTCCTCAACTTTTCTCCCTATTCTTTTAGTGTGTTAATAAAATTATATATTTTGTTCATTTTTAAGCTTAAGCCTATTTTGGTTTTTTTCTCCTAATCTCTCCCTCCCACAGAAGAAGAATAAATACTAAACCCTCAACATTAATTGGTGTTTTTACCCAGTTGCAGTAAATGAAGACCCTTACAGCTGCCCAGGCCCCTGCACTCCAGGGGCTCTACAGAGCTGCACACCAGGGAGGCAGCTTTGGGTACCTCAGCCCTGGGCTCCAGTGACATTCTTGGTCTGGACGGCTGCCTCTGGGCAAATGAAGGCTGCTGGCCTTCTGCTCCTGGCCCTGGCCCAGCCGTGCAGGGCTGATCCTGGTCCTGCTCTGAAATGCGCTCAAGAGGGATTTGTTTGTTTCCAGCTTTCCAGGGCATTGATTTGCACCACAAAATACTGAAGGACTGAGGCCTGAACAACGGGCCCTGACTGAGGCCTGAACAACAGGCCCTGAGCTAAATTTGCCCTCTAGGTGACCCTTCCAACCAAGTGTTGGATGTATCTGCTCCTTAACCAAGTATTACTATCAACAGGATCTGTGCATTCATTCATTGGGGAAACACATCTTTACCTTTCAGCATTAAGAAACCAGACAAGGCCGCATCTGGCTTTGGTTCCTCCAGGAGCCCTGGACAGGCTTGGGGAGAAAACCAAGAGGAGAATGCAATCAGATCTCCCGCTCCAGAAGTTCTGTCAGATTGCTCGTTCAGCACTGGCAGAGCTGGGCTGTTCTCACAGCACAGTCAGAAGCCTCGTGGCCGGCAAAGGTGGAGGCAGTGGAGGATTTCCCAGCTCCTGGCAGTGGCTCTCCAGGGCTTTGCGGGGACAGCTTTCCCCAGCTGATGAGTGCAGCTGGATGAAGGAGAAAGTAGAAGGGTGTCTGGGGATGTATCTTTCTTAATCACTAGAGGCAACCTTTTGTAGCAGTGATGAGGTGCATTGCTTAGCTTATCCTTTGGATTTTTCTTTGCACTTCTGCACTGTAGCAAATTACACTATTGCTTCAGCTGGTGTCTGTGCCTCTGACTCTCCCTGTTCCAGACAGGTAAAAAATGTTATAAAAGAAAGGTCTTCTAAAATATGGATTAGGCCCTGCTACTTCAGCTAAGCAGCTAGCAATAGCTTGCAAGTTGCCAGTTGAAAACTATTTTGAGAATGAGAAGTTTGTTAACACAACAGCCTATTCTCAGGGAGAAAAACAAGTGCACCTGCATAAATATTAGCTCTGTTCCATGAGAACCCACAAAGGAAAAATGGAAACAACCTGAATCCTAGCACATACACACAAATGACCTTCTGACCAATAAATGAAGTAGTAAGAAAACTACCAGCCAACAGGTGCTGTGCACAAGGTCTGTGAGAACTGTGTAAGTGATGTGAATAAAGAATTGGCTTTTCCTGCATGAAGAATATGGAGTCTCGGCTGATTTATTACAACATCTCCCCACCACCAAAACAAACACACAGCCTGTTTGGCACCAGACCTGCCTCTCTGCCAGCCCATTTCTTGGCAAACACCCCTGATTGCCATCTCTGCAAATGCAATTCCTACTTTCCAACCACCTTTTCTGCAGCCAGGCGAGAAAAGTAGTCCCTCCCAGCTCTGGACACCTCCAGACACCAACTGCTTTCAGCAGTCACAAGCCTGAAATATCAACTTCCTTCCTTTACCAGCCCACGAGGAGCTCACACAGGGAGGCCTTTTTGTCCAAGGACACCCACAGAGGAGCTCGAGGATGGAGCAGTTTGAAACGCAACTCCTCCAGAGTTTAAACCTCCCTTTATCAAATGAGCACGCACCAACCTGCCCCAGAGGGAAAGCAGACAGGCAAGAGAAGCTCCTCTCCCACAACAGCAAGCTCTGTGCTGTGCTTCCTTCTGTTCCAGCTGGAGAGCGGAGGCCATGGGCTACTCCTCAGTTTGGGAAGGAACCCAGGGAAATGGCTGATCTGGGAGAACAGCAGAGGGAAGTTCCCCAAGAGGTCGGAAAAGGTTCTCTGGAAGCAATAGATTATGACAATATTTCTGCAGGGGGAAAAAAAAGAAGGCATTTCAAAAAGTTTCCAGGCAGAAATTTCTGCCCCAGCATGACAACCCCAAAGTCTCTGTGGGGTGTCAGGAGATATCATCTGTGTCCGTCCCCCAAAGCACAATCAGCTCCCCAACAAGACTTCAAGACTAAAGGACAAACCTTCCCCCTCCACCTCTCCACACCAGCTCGAGGGAGTCTCTGTCCATGGCAAGATCTCCTTTGTCAGTCTACATTGACACAAGTTGGCTGCAGGAGGCATTTGCATTGGACATCTCCCCAGATGGAGCAGAAAAAAAGAAGCAGTGATTCCAGTGGAAAGAAAAGGGCAACGTCATCTGGGAAGACACCAGGGTGAGCTCCCCACAACTGTAGGCCTTTAATCCCTTGCATAAAGCAGCATCCATCCATGGAGCAGCACAAGTGTTTTGATGACAATGCTGACAAAACTGCCATCCTTTCCTGCTGCTGCAGGTGACTCCAGCTCACAAGAAATGTGCCAAGTGTGCCAAAGACAGACAGAGACATGGTGAGAAAAAAACAGCTAGTGTGCTGAAAAGGAGGTGGCCAAAAGAATGCTTTGTAATCTCCCCTTTTCATCCTTTCCCCAGCCAAGACAAAGCAATGTCCTTTTCTCCCGTCACTGATGGTGACCCAGGCACAAAATGCAGCGTGGGGACAGAGGCCGGCACTGCTCTCAGAGCCCGCCCTGGCCAGGGCCGTGCCGTGCCGTGCCGTGCCGGGCCAGCCCTGGGAGCCGCCGTGAACGCGCTGTGCTGCAGCCCCGGCTCTGAGCGCTTGTCCCTGCCGAGTCGGGGCCACACCGGGGCCGAGCCGGGCGTGCACGGGGCCGAGCGCAGCGCCCCCCTCAGGCCGCGCGCCGCTGGCGCAGCCACGGCCGTTGTGCTCTGGGCGTTGTGGCCAAGGCAGCAATCGATGCCATGGCGCAGCTGCCGCTGCCTGCCGGGCTCGGCGCCGGCACTTTCCCTGCGAAACTCTGGAGCCTGGCGAATGACCCCCACGTTCTCTCCATGCGCTGGGACAGCGAGGCCCGGGGGCTGCTCATAGACCACTCCCTGTTCAAGTGGGAGCTGCTCAGGCTGGGCAGTGCCCAGGGACTGGCCCCAAACGCCTTCAGAGCCACCCAGTTCCGCAGCTTCGTGCGCCAGCTAAACCACTATGGCTTCTGCAAGGTGCCGAGCCAGGCTGGCGCGGCTGCACTGGGCGATGCTGGGGCCTGGGTTCACTACATGAACCCCTGGTTTCACCGCAACCACCCCGACTTCCTGCTCCGCATCAGGCGCCGGAGCACGGCAAACATGCAGCAGTGGGCGGCGGGGGCGGAGGGGCGCAGACCCCCACCCTGCGGCTCCCAGCAGCTCCCCGGGCCGCGGCCACTGCCGGATGAGTGCCACGGGTGCCCTCACTTCCAGCCGCTGCCCGGGGAGCGGCCGTCGCTCACCCGGAGCCCGCCCTGCGGCTTCCACCTGCTGCACCGGGAGCGGCTGAGGTCAGCCTGGCGGGAGAGGCCGAGCGGCTTCCAGGAGCTCTATGGGGAGCGGCCGCTGCCCACCGAGCAACAGCTGCTCCAGGTCCCTCCCTGCCACTTCCAGGGCTTCCACGGGGAGCAGCTGCTGCTGCCCTGATGGGAGGGGCCCCGCAGCCGCATGCAGGAGCTCTACGGGGAGCAGCCGCCACCACTCGACCGGGAGTTGCTCTGGATGCAGCCCTGCAGCTTCCAGAAGCTCCACAGGGAGCAGCAGCCCCCAGCCTCCAACCCACCAAGTAGGAGAAGAGTTCTACCCTTGCTTTTCCAAAAGGTCATGAAAAGCGACCGTTTGAAGTGTTTTCCCACAATGCTCTGTCGTTCTGAGACAGAAATTGTCAAGCCTACTAGGAAGGGGCACCTAGAAAGTCAAAAGATTCTCTGCCTGGTTTTCCTGTGTGCTTCCTGTGATCTGTGATCCAAGGCAGCAGTAGAGCTCTGCATCCCAAAGCCACATTCTGGAGCCTGACTCACGTGTTTGGGTTCTTGCAGCCACACCGGGCCCTTCAGCCCTGCATGCTCCAGCTGGCAGTGCTGGCTGTGCAGCATCAACGGCCTCCAGCTCAGCGCAGAATGCACCTGCACAAGAGGAATCACCAGCGCTGGATCTTGGCCTGGCGATTGAGAAGATGATCTGGAAGATCAGGAACTCCCTGCCTGTAAAGGCTCCCTCTGCTCAGGTAACCCCATAGGATGGGAATGAAAGAGGCTGGGCTGAGAGCTTTTGAACGTTGTTATGTAGCTGAAAAGCAAAGGTTTCTTGAATTTCGCTCTTTTCATTCTTATTTAGTTATCTAATATTCTTGGTCAAGCCAGATTTCCCAAAGAAGAGGGAATGAAAAAGTCTTCCCCCACAGTGAGGATGAAGGGTGTGAGCCTGTGTTGGCTACATTTGGTTATTCCTTTTCCATGGGAAGAATGCCTGGTGCAGAGGCATTTGTGGTGATGCTTTGTAGGTTCTACCAGGCTTTGTTTGGTGGGAAAGAAGGGCAGAGTGTTTGGAGAATTGCCACTGAAGGCAACAAGGAGAGCCCCTGGCTTTGTGCTGGCTGATTTCTTACAGCTCTGTGGGACATTAGGGACAGGCGGTCAGAAGATATCGAGCTGTACGGGCAGACAGAATACCTCCCTCAACACTTAGTTGTTTAGTGTCCTTGATAAGGTAAGCAACACGTAACTTGTAACGTAAGCAGATGGATGTGATGTAGCAAACAGAGGTTTTATAACTCCATGTAACCAGTTAATAAACGCCATTAGCCGTCCTCCACATTGGTGTCTGTGAGCTTGTGGTCCGAGCAGCCTGGGTGTGGCTGCCGTGTTGTTCCCGAACCAGGTCACTACGCCTCAGCGGAGGCAGCAAGTGGTGCCAAAGCCCCGGGAGTCACCCGGGAGATCGGGAGTCGCTTGGACGGGTGAACAACAGCCGAGCGGCGGGCCAGCTCGGCGAGGGGGACACCCCAGGACCCGTGAGGAGGATGGAAGCCCTCATGAAGTTCGTATCTCAGATTCATAAACAATGGGGAATTGATTGTAAAGCAAAAGATTTTACCCTCGCAGTGACGAGGCTTTTGCAACTTAGTATCATCGATCGTGGAAATCCTCCACCCAGTTATTTGGGATCGGTGTACAAAAGCTCTCGCCGAGGAAACTATGTTTTCAGGGTCGGCAAAGTATCTTAAGTCATGGGGGAGGGTTGTGCAATCTTTGCAGGAGGCTTTGCAGCAACAAGAGACTTGGAAAGCTGCACAGAATTGTCTAAAATTTACACCGCAGCTCGGTGTAGGAGCTGCGACGCAAACTGTTTTAGAAGAAACTTTTTCAGAGGAAAATTTTCAAGGGGATTATCAGAGTGTAGGAAAATGCGGTCTGAAAGACAATGACTCTGTTCAGACTGCTGATAAAGTTTGTCCTGACGACTGCGGAGGCTTGCAGGAACAAAATCTTCCTTCAAGGCCTTCAAGTCCAGAGTTAGCTGCTAAAGAAAAAAATCAGGCAAAATTGTTTTATGATCAATTAACTGAGGAAGCTAGGAATATTGCCAAAAATTCTGCCGGGGGGTCACTGGTAGAAGGGGCTGAGGGGGGACCTCCACCCTATACGGCAGGAGATTGCATTGAATCGCTGGGAAAAAACAAGATTGTAACTAAATCGGAATATTTGGCAGACAACCAGGAATCAGCAAACAAAGAAAGTTTTTTACACAGTGTGTCTGCTGCCGACATCTTGTTTGATAGCGCAGGCTCACGCGAACAGAAGAAAGAGGGAATTAAAGCTAGTCAGAACGCTTGCCAAGAAGCACATTCTTTTAAGGAACACAATTTAAAGGGGGGAAGAAAGGGGTGGCTCAGCCCTGGGAGAAAAGGGCGGGGGCCCAGAGGGAAGGAGTGGCTCAGCCCTGAGGAAAAGGGGCGGGGGGCCAAGAGGGAAGGGACGGCCCAGCCCTGAGAGAAAGGGGCGGGGTCGGAGCCCGACCAAAAAGCTCCAGAGCCCGGAAGCAGCCAGTCAGTCCACTTCCGACTCTGAATCGGACTCTAGCTGGGACCGGCACAGCCAGTCCTCTGCTGCTGGCTCTGGCTCCAGCTCCGACAAAGAAGAAGTAACAGTATATAAAATCAGTAACAACAATGTTTCTACTCGGGTTGAGGGGAAGTCAGAAAAAGAATGAACTCCTCTCACAGACTGGAGGAAAATAAAAGTCGCATGTGCCGATTGGGGTCCATCGGCCACACTGGCTTTTCCAGTCCGAGTGGGGGGGGCAGGTGGAAACCAGAGAACATACTCCCCAGTAAACCCTAAGGATGTTCAAGCAATTGTTAAAGCAATCACTGACAGAGGGATCAATTCAGCTATGGTTTCTACTCACATTGATAGTGTTTTTGGAGGGGATGACACGCTCCCATTTGACATAAAGCAAACCTGCAGATTGATTTTTGATGGGGCAGGGATGATAGTTTTTAAACAAGAGTGGGAGGACAATTGTGCAAAACAACTAGCTCTGGTCACTGATCCAGATCATCCTCTATACGGCTCCAGCCTGCAGTGGCTCATGGGCATAGACCCAACTATGATTACCCCCCAGACACAAGCCGAGGTCATGACAACTACCCGTGCTGCCAGGGAAGCCATCCGCTCTGCTTCCATGGTCATTGCTAAACCATCATCATGGTCCACAATAAAGCAAAGTGAGAGTGAGAGTTTTACACAATTTGTAGATCGGCTCCAAGCATCACTTGACTCCTCAGCTTTGCCTTCAGAGGCAAAGGGTCCTGTGTCAGCAGAGTGCTTGCGCCAACAATGCAATTCAGCCACTAAGGACATTTTAAGGTCATTACCACCTGGGTCCAGCCTTGCAGACATGATCAGGCATGTTGCAAAAGAGGAACATTTTGCCCCAATCCAAGCAGCCGTCCGTACCACAATAACTAGTGAAGTGGCATGCTTTAAATGCAGCCAGGCATTTAAATTGGGCAAACGTGCAAATTATCAGATTCCTACCTTCAGTACCCCGATCAATTAGACCCTATCAGGTTCTCACAGCAGGCAGACACAGGAGGGAGGCCATACTTGGCACCTCCTCCTCATTCAGTCCTTTAGCTATCTACCAAAAACCTAAGTCAGATCCTTACAATTCATTTCTTAGTGTGTTAAATGCTACCTTTTTGTTGTTGAACCAATCCAATCCAAACTTTACAAAATCATGCTGGTTATGTTATAATGCAGAACCTCCTTTTTATGAGGGTGTCGCTCTTGATGTTCCTTTCGAATATTCTGCAGCAGATAATCCACATGACTGTAAGTGGGACACCCCTCGGAGAGAAATTACCCTGAGTCAAGTCACAGGCCGAGGCAAGTGCTTTGGCAATGTAACCTTAGCAAAGCAGATGGGAAACATTTGTGCTGAGTTCATCCAACCTAGCCAAAAGACTGATAAGTGGGCAGTCCCATTCGTACCAGGAATGTGGGTTTGTCAACAATCTGGAATAACACCCTGTGTGTACCTTGGTAAATTCAATAACCTTGCTGACTTTTGTGTCCAAGTTCTGATTGTTCCTAGAGTCCTGTATCATCAAGAAGAGGAAATATATCGCTTTTTAGAAGAAACCATCCAGCTCCACAAAAGAGAAGTAATGACAGGTATAACCATTGCAATGCTCCTTGGCCTAGGAGCCGCCGGTACAGCCACAGGTGTTTCAGCTCTCGTGACCCAACACCAAGAACTTTCTCAGCTGTAAATGACCATTGACGAGGACCTATTAAGAATTGAAAAATCCATCTCCTCTCTGGAGGAATCTATCTCCTCGCTTTCAGAAGTCGTCCTGCAGAACAGGCGAGGCCTGGACCTCTTGCTCATGCAGCAAGGAGGCCTGTGTGCCGCCTTGAGAGAAGAATGCTGTTTTTATGCAGACCATACTGGAGTCGTGCGAGACTCCATGGCTGAACTGAGAGAAAGATTGGCCCAGAGAAAAAGAGAGAGAGAGACCCAATAAGGATGGTTTGAGTCATGGTTCAATCAGTCACCATGGCTAGCCACCCTTGTTTCCACCCTGATAGGCCCTCTCACCATGATACTCTTGGTATTGATTTTTGGGCCTTGCATTTTGAACAAGTTAGTGTCATTTGTTAGAAGCTGTTTAGAGAAAGTCGACATCCTATTTGTCGAACGCCTGCAATTACCATGAAGTGCACTTCTTACTAACATGTTATATCACTTTTGTATCCTATTATACTAACTTTAACAGCTTTTGCATCTTTTATAACATTTATACTTTTATAGGTGTTTTACTTAATCATGAGAAGGGGGGGAGATGTGGGAGATTAGGGACAGGCGGTCGGAAGATATCGCGCTGTACGGGCAGACAGAATACCTCCCTCAACACTTAGTTGTTTAGTGTCCTTGATAAGGTAAGCAAAATGTAACTTGTAACGTAAGCAGATGGATGTGATGTAGCAAACAGAGGTTTTATAACTCCATATAACCCGTTAATAAAACGCCATTAGCCGTCCACCACATTGGTGTCTGTGAGCTGGTGGTCCGAGCAGCCTGGGTGTGGCTGCCGTGTTGTTCCCGAACCAGGTTGCTACGCCTCAGCGGAGGCAGCACAGCTCATGGGATAAGGCAGGGTCAGAGCGTGAGGCCACGTCCCCTCACTTGGTGTCTTCTGCTTTTCTGCCTTCATGTTTTGTCTCAAAGGTCATTTTGTGAGAGCTTCAGTTTCACCTTGGCCACCCAAATGCTGAGTTTAAAACACTTGTTATGTGAACCGTGTGGGCAGTGTTCCCCTCCTGTTACGCAGCCTTTGGGAGTGGAGAACAGTGACTGTATCCCTACTGTGATTCCAAGGAAATCCTGACTCATCTTTGGCTTCCTTTCTTTCTGTTTCTCTTTCAAGGGGAATATTAATGTTGCCCCTGAGTCTCCAGGAGAGGACTCCATGAACAGGGCTGCAGCAGAGGAAGCTTCATCTGGCACCGAGAGCTGCAGGAACAGTTCCCCCAGAGCCCGAGGAGCCTGGTAAGGAGAGAGGCCACGTTGGTTTGGAGAGGTGTGAGACGGCTGCTCTGAGCCTGCCTGGGACAGGAAGGGAGATCAGAAGAGCTGAGTTCTTGTCTGCAGGGCTGCTGCTTCCTGGTGCCTTTAGTTCCAATCCTGCAGTGGCAAAAGCTCCCCGAGCCCTGCCCTCCACACTTCTCCAGAGGCTCTGACACTGAGTCCTCTGCTGTGGCAAGAGAGCCGGGACTAAACCTGACCTTGTGGGAGTTGTGTCACCAACCTGTGTGTCCCAGTTTGGTCTGGAACTCAGCTCACAGCACCCTTCAGCTGCAGCCATTTCAGAGAGGACTGAGGGCTCTCTGTCAGCACAGAGAAAGAACAAGGCTGGGCTTCTTTGGGGGAGCTGGGATTGTTCTGTGTTTCAAGCTCTCGTGGGTGCCATTTGCACTCTGAGTGCTGAGACTTTATCAAGGTACTTCAGTACTTTACACAGTTTTGGAAACTTGGAAGGATCCCTGTTCCCTAAACAGCAGGCTTCCAATTCCCAAGGGAGGGTCTGCCTTTCAGGCCATCTATTACAGTCTGTGATCGAAGGAGAATTGCTGCCCAAGGGAAACGCGCACAAGGGCCAATATTGACTCAGGGTTCTCTTTTCTTCCCAGATCCCATGTGATTGATGTCTCCTGGAGGGGTGCCCTGCGTGGCAGGAGGAGACAGAGGGAGAGCCTGTGACTGCCAGGCAGGTAGAATCCCTCTCTCTGTCCATAGTGATATATTTAGAATCATATAGTTATATTTTTCTATATAATTGTTATTTATAGATATACAATATAGTTATAGATCTATAGATGTGTTTGAATACCTAGATATAGATCTGTAGAAGTAAAATTATATAAATATTTTGATTTCTATAATTATAATTGTGTACGCATATATATATTTTTAGATATACATAGTTACATTTACAATGTAGATAGTTACTTTTTTTATATATATTTCTTTTACAATTGTTCATAGTTATATACTTATAGCTACACAGGTGTTTAAGTCCATAGATTAGTATCTGGGTAGGTATAGACTAGTTTTTAACCCCTTTCCCTGTCTCCCTTTGTGCTTTTCCCCCTGTGCCTTCGCTGTCCCCTGTCCTTGTGCTGGGTCCGAGCTGGCGGCCGGGCCGGGCGGAGCAGCAGCTGCAGCCCCGGGTGTCCCTGGAGCGCTGGGAGCTGCGGCTGGCCCCAGGCTCTGTCCCCTGAGGAGCTGCTGAAGGACGGTGAGACTGAGGGGGCCGAGGGGGCTGAGGGGATGGAGGGGGCCAGCAGGGAGCACAGAGGGCTCCGGGACTGCAGCTCTGCCAGGCCTTGGAGCCAATTGCAGAGCCTCCACCTTTGCCACAGCTGCCAAGAAGAGCTTGAGGACAGGCGGAGACCGACAGGAGCCAGCAGAGAGAAGCTGAAGACCACCAAAGAGAGCAGTGAACAGGGAGCTGCTGCTGCCAGCCCAGCGCCTGGGTGAGGCCACAGGGCCGGAGAGGCAGGGTGGGGGTGAGGATGGTGTGGGCTTTGGCCATGGGCTTTGGCCAAACATTTTCTTTCTAAGCCTCCTGGGGAAGCGCTGAGATTTTCCCTGACTCAAGGGCCGGTGCTGCCAAGGGAAACATCTCGATCCTGACTCAGTGTTCCCTTTGCTTCCCAGATGTCCCATCTGCTGTCCCTGTCCAGGAGAGCTGCTCTGCACAGGAGAAAGGAAGGACCGAATGAAGGGCTGTGAAGATTGTGTATCTGGACTCCCTCTGCTTAGACTTCTGTTTAAAGATACACGGACTTATGAGATTTATACCTGTATATTTGTATTGATGCAGTGGATGGGTTTTTAGAATGGTACAATTACCCATACACAGATAGTTTGTTTTATCTGTCTATTTATATATATATATTGTATGTAATACATAATATTTATTCTATATTTACTTGTGTATATGGAGGTGCTTATGTATAGCTTTCTATTAAAGCATGTATGGAGATGTATCATTGTATCTGTTGAGTTCTTGGTAGAGGGCTATTTAGACAGAGATAGTGATATTTTTGTATTCATAGATGGGTTTAAGCCCGTAGTAATATGTAATAAATTAAATTGTTAAACACCTAATTGATCTTTGTGTATAGTGAGTTGTTGTAGAGGTTAGCAATAAATTAAGTTTTTGTTAACTGAGGTTGGTATTTGTATATTTTTACATAGTATTGTCATAAAAATCTAATAAATTCCTTTTTCTTAAACATAAACTGAGATTGGATGAGTTCTATATTGACAGCGTGGGTGTAGCAATTTGTAATAAATGACATTTTTCACATGAAATCAATTCTTGTGTATTTGTCAATCAGCAGTGCAGCTGTAGCAATCTGCAAGAAATTACAATTGCCAGCTGCGACGGGTGTTTTGCAATCTGTGCTATCCAGGGCAATGAGCAGATGGAAATGCTGCAGGATTTGGGCTATGGAATTCTCCAGCCATGCCCAGCACCTGCCCCCCCTGCACTCAGGCTGGGCAAGGCAAGCGCAGATTTGGGATGGCAGCAGAGCCACACCTTGGCCAAGAACTCACTGCAAAGGCCTGCTGAGAAAACTCTGGGACTCCACGGAGCTTAGAACTGCAACCAGAGCCACCCAGGGAGGACAAATCCAGCCCCCATGCCACAGGCAGCTCTTTGGGAAGCGCTCCAAGGGTCCCTCTGAAGGTCATCCTGGAGCCCAGAAGCCAACAGGGATCCTGAGCCAGCTCCGCTGCCTTTGGCAGCACTTTGGCAAATGAGCTGCAGCAAGGGGGAGGCAGCAGTGACTGTGACTGCTGCAGCAAGGGGATGAAGGAAGGGCCAGGGACACTTGTGCTGAGATGCTCCCGAATCCAGAGGGATGGGGGAGAACTAGGAAGCAGCAAGGTCCCAGAGCCACTACAATGCTGGAAGCCCTTGGTGCGCAGTTCCCTGCAGGAACTGGCAGGGGAGTTGCTGCCAGGATCAGCAGGAGCAGGAGGCAGCAGGATCTGCTCCTTTTCCTGCCTCTGTGTCCAGGTCAGGCTGGGATGGCCCCTGCTCCCACAGAGCCCCTGCCCATGGAGGCTGCACGGTAAAAGCAATCCCAGTGCAAAGAGAGGCTTTGCAGTTGGAGCCCACTGCCCTTGTGTTTGGGGCTTGAATGGCTCATGGCAAAGCACAGCAGGGAACCAGGGCTTTGGGAGGCAGAGCCTTCAGAGGAAAAGAGAGATCAGGCAGTCACATGCCTGAAATTCCTGCAGCTCTCTGCTTTTGTAGAACCAGAAAGAAGCAAGCTGGGGAGAGGCTCATGCAGTCCTTTGAAAAACCATGGTGCCTAACAAGTGCTGGGGAGAAGAAAAATAGGGAGCAACCTTGCCTTGTTTCCATAGCCTGCATCTTTTGCAAAGACAATGGGAGGAGAGAGGAGGGGAGGAATAACTGTGTTAACCCAATCTGCCTTGCTCTGTACTGAATACACTGCCTCTAGGCCTGTGTACACATGGCCCTGGGAGATTTCTATCTGGTTTCCAACAGTGCTGGGACATGACTCCAGGTGTCCCTTCTCTCCTCATTCCCAGGCTTCCAAACAGTGCAGGTGCATTCCAGCTGTGACCTCCTGTCCAACAGAAAATCCATGGATCCCACTGGTACAGCAATGATGGGCGGGATTTCATCTCCTTCCAGCTGGGATCCGGGAGCTTTGCAGTGTCCGACAGTGCCACCTGGATCTCCCAGAGGTGCTGGGAATCCAAAGGGATCATGGTGGAGCAGAAGCATTGCCTGGGACACACCTCTGTGGAAGAGCTCTGAAAATGCTTCAGATACGGTTGGAGGCCCTGGAGCACAAAGATGGGAGTGGGGAGGGTAATTCCTATGGGAATGTGGGATTCAGAAATGGGGGCACTTGGGAATGCAGGAATTCCCATGGGATTTCCATGGCTGGATCTCACTCTCATCCCAGTAAGGTGAGAATTCCATGGATGGCTCTCCCTCTTACCCACTGCCATGGGAATTCCATGGGGAAATGATTTGAATCAATGACCAATCCAATGACACAGTGAAAAGAGAAGCAATCCCTGCTGGGATTGCATGGGACAAACGCCAATCCTTTCCCCAGGCCGCCTGTGTTGTGCCCGTGACAGCGCCAGGGGAGTGCCCTGTCCCTGCCCTGAGCCCAGCACGAGCCTTTCCTCGGGTGTTCCCTGCCCTGCCCGGGGCAGGAGGGCAATGCCGGAGCAGCTTTGGGGGCCCTGGGCACTCAGCCGGGCTCCAGCCACTGCAGGTGGCTCCTTGGGAATGTTCCAGAGTAAAGCTTCAAGCAAACAACAGGTTGTGGAGGCGATTCTCCCCCTTGGCCTGTGCTGGGAGGCCAAGGGCAACAGCCCGGGCACAACAGCCCAAAGTGCTGGAGCTCAGTGTCCCTCGGCCAGGCCGTGTTCCCTGGCAGTGCCGTGTTCCCTGGCAGTGCCGTGTCCATCAGCTGTCCCCTGTCCCTCAGCTGTCCCCTGTCCCTTGCTCTGTGGGGATGGGCGTGGCAGCAGGACCCAGGGCAGCCCTGGGGGAGAACAACCCTGAGCCCCAGCTGCGCCATTCCCCCCAGTTCCTGCAGTGGGGCCCAGGTCACTCCCAGCATGGGCCCTGTGGCTCCCAGTCACCCTCAGTATGAACCCAGTATGATCCCAGTAGTTCCCATTTACACCTACTATAGTTCCTGGCAATCCCAGGATGGTTCCAGTTATCCCCAGTATGATCCCAGACACTCCCACTACAGCTATAGTCCTTCCCAGTATGATTCCAGAATGATCCCACTCACTCCCAGTATAATTGCTGTAACTTCCTTTATGGTCCCTCTGTGATTGCAGTCACTCCCAGTAAATCCCAGTAAATCTCAGTAAATCCCAGTTGCTCCAAGTGTGTTTCCACTCACTCCCAGTTGCTCTCAGTAGCTTCCAACGTGATTCCAGTTGCTCACAGCCACTCCCAGTCAGCTCCAACATGATTCCAGTCCCTCCCTGTATATCCCAGTTGCTCCAGCATGGTCCCAGTTGCCCTCAGCCTGCTCCCAGTCACTTCCAGTATGATCCCAGAATGACTCCAGTCACTTTCAGTGTGGTGCCAGTTGCTCCCAGTATGATCCCAATTGTCCTCAGCATGGACCCATTTCCTCCCAGTGTAATTCCAGTTGCATAGACCCACTCCCTCCCAGTATGATCCTACTCTGATGCCATCATGATCCCAGTTTTCCCCAGTATTGTCTCAGTTGCTCCCAGTTCCTCCCAGTCTGATCCCAGTTGCTCTCAGTGGCCCCTAGCATAGACCCAGTCATTCCAAGTACGATCCCAGTATGAGTCCACACTGATCCCACTCCCCCAGCATGGTCCCAGTCAATCCTGGTTGCCCCCAGTATAGACCCAGTCAATCCCAGTCCCTCTCAATGTGTTCCCAGTCACCCCTGGTATGTTCACAGACACTCCCAGTATATCCCAGTTACCGTTAGCATACTCAGTCATTCCCAGTCACATCCACTTGGCCCAGTAAGGTTCCAATTCCCACCAGTATGATCCCAGTCACTCTCAGTCTAATCCCAGATGGTCCCACGATGATCCCCGTCCCCCAGTGTTGGTCCTGCTGGGTCCCAGTGTGCTCTGATCCTGCTCCCAGTGGGTGCCAGTCTGAAGCCCGGTGTATCCCAGTGTTTCCCGGAGTATTCTGGTGTCTCCTAGTGTCTCAGTCCATGCCAGTCTGTCCCAGTCCATCCCAGGCTGTCCAAGTCCATCCTGGCCCCTTCCCAGCAGCTGCCGCCCTTTCCCAGATCCTGCCCCTCCTGCCCCCCCAAAGATGCTGCCCAGGCTCGAGGGCTTCGTGCTGGGCTCCGTCTGCCTGGGCTGGGGCTTGGCCTCCCCTGTGGGAGAAGGTGAGGGGGGTCCCCAGGGGTCGTGTCCCCTCCCACCCCAGAACGTGTGGGACTCTCCCATGTTCCCCTCATGCCGGGCTCACCCCCTTTTCTCTCCCCACAGCTCCTGACCCAGCTCCTGCTCCCCCCTTGGAGGGGTTCGGGGAGCCCCCCCGGGACCCCCTGGAATCCCCATTCCTGGGCACTGGGACCCCCCGCATTTCCTTCCCCAGCTCTGGGATCCCCTGCACCCCCTTATCCTGCATCGACACCCCCTGCACCCCCTTTCCTGGGTATCCTCTTCTCCCAGCCCCTGGATCCCCTGTTCCCAGGCTCTGCCAGAGCTCTTGGGACTGGGCAAGGAGGGGCACAGTCCCAATGTTCCTGTCTCTGGGACATCACCGTGCTGGCAGCTCCAAGGTTCCATGCCTTGCACACGCTCCAAGGGAAGCGTCCAGAGCCACACCCAGTCATCAAACTGACCGGCCTCTGAGCACCCCGGCCTGCGCTGATGTGCAAACCTCTGCACTCAGCTCCAGCAAGATCCTCCACACCACCTCCACAGTGCCACAGGCAAGTGGCACATAGACTTACGGAGCTCTGCCCAGAGCCCACAGGGAAAGGGCAGAAAAGAACAAACACAAACAAAAGAACCCAACAACAACAACAATAAAATCCACCAAGAGGAAGGCCACTCTGCCCCAGCAGAGCTGCTCCCTCCTTCAGGACTTTCAGCTACACTAACAGACGGCACCTGAGAATGCAAGCAATGACCATTCCTCAGGCACATCTGCTGCACCAGCAGCTTGAGGACAGCCTAGAGGAAGGACTCTTCCCATCCCAGTGGAGAAAGCCTGTCTTTCTTTTTCTTTCTTTCTCTTTTTCTTCCTTTCTTCCTTCCTTCCTTTCTTTCCTTCATACCAGCTCCCCTTACTTTCCCCAAGCACTCGCCTCTCCACCTCAGCCCTGCTACACAATTGCTACAAGCACCAGCACCTGCCCAAAACTGCCTCTTGTTTGCCCACTCCCTACTCCAAGAGCAATCCTCACCTTACACTGCTCCATGCCATGTCACACCACACCACATCACGCCATCTCTCTTCAGGCCAAGACCCCTGCAACCAGCCCTTGCACATTTCCAGCCATTCCAGGCCAGACACAGCTTTTCTGCCCACTCTGACCCAGGGCCCCACCACCCTCCCAGGGAACAAGTCGAGCCCCATACCCCAGCTCACCTTGCCTCCAAGCAGCATCAACACATTGCCTGTGTCCTGTTCCTGCAGGCCCTTGCCAACAGGCTCTCCCAGCCACCACTGGCCTTGCTCTTCCATGCTCTGGCCCACAAGCTGCAAGTTCATTTGCTCCCTCGGCACACGGCCCTGCCCCAAGCCAGGATCGGGCCCTTTCCCGAGACCTCTGCCGGCACCGCAATGCTCGCAGCTCGAGGTGGCTGCAGCTCCAGGAGCCTTTTGGCACAACTCCCAGGGATGCCCAGCCTGCCACTCTTGGCCTGTCTGTGCAGGGCAGGGGCCTGCACTCCATGATCCTGCTGCCTCCCTCCCAGCTCAGCCTTGGTGTCTCCTCCAGGTGCTGCCAGTGTTCTTGGGGCTGGGCAAGGAGTGCCACAGCCCCAACGTTTCCCTCTCTGGGACATCACCATGCTGGCAGCTCCAAGGTTCCCCTCTCTGGACATCACCATGCTCTACTCAGCAGCCGGGAACAATGGTCTGTCCTGGAGCCTTTGGCAGAAGGTGCCTGGGGAGACTTGAGGCTGACCACTGGGATTCTGGAGCTGAAGCTACAGAGGGTCCGAAGCCAACTCCACTCCAACAGAGAAGGAAATCTTGGCCCCTTGTGAAGGAGTTGAAGCTGCCTCAGAGGTGATTGGCACAGAAGCACAACTCCTGCTGGCACCTCGACTACCGGTGCTGGGATGGATGTTTAAAGGAAAGGTTCCCTCCACCCATCACGCCACCGACGCCACGTGGAGCAAATGGATTGCCCTCATCACTCAGCGCGCCCGCATTGGAAACCCAAATCGCCCTGGGATTGTGGAGATAATTACAAACTGGCCGGAAGGTGAGAACTTTGGCCTCACAGATGAAGAGGAGCAGGAACAAGTGACACGTGCCGAAGAGGGTCCGCCATACAACACAACAGCAGCACCAGCACATCACACAGCACCAGGAAGCCATGTAAAAGTGGGAAAAACGGGAATTCCAAGAGGGAAGTGGTGGGAATTGTGAGGGGGATTGGTGGGGATTGGGAGGGGGAGGAATTGTGAGGGGAAGAGTTGGGAATTTTGTGGGGAATTGTGTGGGGAATTGTGAGGGGAATTAATGAGAATTGTGAGGGGAATTTTGGGAGAAATTGTGAGGGGATTTTTTGGAAGGAATTGTGAGGGGAATTGTTGGCAGTTCTGAGAGGATTTGTTGAGAATTGTGAGGGGAATTTGTTGGAGATTCTGAGGGGAATTGTGATGGGAATTGTTGGGAATTGTGAGGGGGAATTGCGAGGGGAAATTCTTGGAAATTGTGAGGGGAATTGGGAATTTTTTGAGGGAATTTAATGGGAATTGTGAGGGGAATTTTTTGAGGAAATTTGTTGGGAATTCTGAGGAGGAACTGTTGGGGATTTCCTGAGGGGATTTGTTGGGAATTGTGAGGGGAATTGTTGGGAATTTTTTGAGGGGATTTGTTGGGAATTGTGAGGGGATTTTTCGGGAATTCTCCTGGAACATTCCAGACCCTTTGCCAGAGTTTGGCCTTGGGCTCTGAGAGGCAGCTCTGGCACAGCGACACCAGCGAGGTGGCGTGGGAGCGCAGATCCCCCAGATCCGCCTGGAAATATCAGAATTTTGGGGAAAATCGGGAATTTCAGGAAAAAAAAATCAGGAATTTTGGTTAAAATGTCTGGAATTTTGGGGAAAAAATCAGGAATTTGGGGTGGGATTTGTGAATTTAGGGAATTTAGGGGGGATTCGGGGGCACAGGGACAGGAATGAGGAAGCCTGGGAGCGGAAATCTCATGGGAAGACCCGCCTGGAAAGTCCAGAATTTGGGGTGAAATTCTGGGAATTTTGGGAAAAATTGGGAATTTGAGGAATTTCAGATGGGATTTATTGGGAATTTTGGGATTTGGGGTGGAAATTGGGGGATTTTGGGCGGGATTTGAGGGATCTGGGGAGGGATTGAGTGAATTTTTGGGGATTTGGGAACTCAGGGATTTTTTTGGGGGGGGAGTTTTAGGGAATTTGGGGATTCCTCACCGGGGCGTCTCCAGAGTCAGGAATTCGGGAGAGCTCCCAGAACAGGTAAAAGAAGAGACAGGAGATGGCCAGGGCGGTCACCTGGGGGGACAAAAATGTCACAACAAATGGACAAAAATGGATAAAAATGTCACATAAATGGAGAAAAATGGACAAAAATGTTACAAAAAATAGACAAAAATGACCAAAAATGGACAAAAATATCACAGAAATGGACAAAACCGGACAAAAATGTCACAAAAAACTAACAAAAATTACCGGAAAATGGCCAAAAATGGACAAAAAACTGACAAAAATTACCAAAAATGGCCCCAAAAATGTTACCAAAAAGGACCAAAGTGTCACCAAAATGGAAAAAAAATGTGAAAATGACCAAAAATGTCACTGAAACAGAGAGAATTGTCACCAAGATGGAAACAAATGACCAGAAATGACCAAAAATGGACCAAATATGTCCCCAAAAACATCCCAGAAGGTTCTGCAAGTGTCCCCAGGTGTGTCCCAGGTGTGTCCCAGCTGTCCCCAGGTGTGTCCCTAGCTGTGTCCCCAGATGTGTCCCCGCTGTCACCTGCGCTGGCACCTCCCCTGTGTCGAGGGTGCGGCGCAGGAGTTGAGAGAGCAGCACAAAGACCAAGGGGTGAGGTCATGGTCACTGCGGGGACACAGGGACATTGGGGGACATTGGGAGGACATTGGGAGCAATGGGGACATTTGGGGCCACACCCCACCCTCATTCCCAAATGTCCCCAAATGTCCCCAAACTCCCCTGATGCCCCCAAAGCCCTCGATGTCCCCAAATGTCCCCAGGTGTCACCTGAACAGAGCCCAGAGTCTCCCCAGCGTCGCTGCCAGCCCGTAAACGTTCTCCTCATCTGGGGACCCTGCCTGGAACAGGGACAGGGACACCAAATGTCACCAAAATGTCACCAAGTGTCACCAAAATGTAAAAAAATGTCACCAGAATGGCACCAAAAGGCACCAGAATGTCAAAGAGTGGCACCAAAATAGCACCAGAATGGCACCAGAATGTCAAAAAATGTCCCCAGATGGCACCGAACGTCACCAGATGTCCCCAAATGCCCTCACCTGGAGATTGCTGTTACCTGGAGGTGGGACCTGTGCCCAGTGCCCTCAGCTGCGGGATGTGTGTCACCTGGAGGTGGCACCTGTGCCCCAGTGCCCTCACCTGCAGGATGTGTGTCACCTGGAGGTGGCACCTGTACCCCAGTGCCCTCACCTGCAGGATGTGTGTCACCTGGAGGTGGCACCTGTGCCCAGGCCGTCCCCCAGCCGTGCCCGGGCGATGTCCCCGAGGCGCCCCAGTGCCAGCTCCGGGTGCCAGAGGCGGCGCAGGGCACGGGAGGCGGCGGAAAGCCCCGGGACCGGCCGGGAATGGCTGTGGGAAACGGGCAGGATCCGCTCCAGAACCTGCTCCAGGAACTGGGAACGGACACCGGGGAAACTGGGGTGGGACTGGGACGGGACTGGGACGGGACTGGGATGGGGATGGGATTTTGGGGAACTGGGAGGTTCTGTACTGGTCCATACTGGTCTGTACTGGTCCATACTGGTCTCTCACCTTGTCCATCCGAGCTGAGCGCAGCGTCCCCAGCTCCAGGTGCTGCAGCAGCTCCAGCAGCACCGACACCGCCGAGAACTGGGAAACACACAGGAAAAAAATGGGAAAAATGGGGGAAAAAACTGGGGAAAACACAGGGGAAAATGGGGGAAAAAATTGGGAAAATGTGAGGAAAAGACTGGGAAGAACTGGGGAAAAAAAAAGGAAAAAACACGGGAAAAAAAGAGGAAAAAAAAGGAAAAAGACTCGGAAAAAATGTGGAGGGAAAATGGGGAATAAAATAACAGGTAAAAACTGGTAAAAAAAAACCAGGGAAAAACATGGGAATGATGGTGGGAAAAAACAGGGGAAAAAAACAGGGGAAAACAGGAAAAAAAACCTGAGGTAAAACAGGGAAAAAAGCCAGGGAAAAAAGGGGGAAAAAAAGGAAAAAAAGCAGGGAACAAATGGGGAAAGATGGGAGGAAAACCCAGGAATTTTGGGGAGAAATTGGGAGTCTTGGGGAAAAAAATGGGAATTGTTGGGGAAACTGGGAACTCTGGGAGGAAAAATCTGGGAATATATTTGGATAAAAAAAAAGGAATCTGGGGAAAAAAATCTGGAATTTCAGGGAAAAACACCCAGAAAGTTGGGGGAAAAACCAGGAAAAAACGTCTGAAATTCCCTAAAATTCCCAGAATTCCGGGTTTTTCCGCACTTTCTCCAGCAGCTGGGGCAGCAGCGGGATCAGGCTCCGGCGCAGCCGCGATTTCTGCTCACGCTGCTCCCAGCTCTCCCGCGGAGAAACCTGGGAAAAACCGGGAAAAACTGGGAAAAAGGGGAAAAGGGAATTACTGGGAACGCTGAGCAACAAAACACCCCGGAATTCTGGGAATTTCTGAGCCCAAAAACCCCGGAAATTCCCCTGAAATTCCAACCCAAAATTCCCTGGAGTTCCTGGAATTCACAAAACTCAAAAAATCCCTGAAATTTCCCCCAAATTCTGGGAATTCCCAATCCCTAAAATCCCCTGAAAATTCCTGGATTTCCTGACCCCAAATCCCCAAAAAATCCCCGAAAATTCCCCAAGAATTTCCAAGAAATCCCCATCCCTAAAAATTCCTGAAAATCCCCCCAAAACAATCTCCCAAAATTCCAAAACAGAAATCCCTCAAAATTCTCCAAAAATCCCTAAAAATTCCCAAAAAATCCCCCCCCCCCCCCAAATCCCCAAAATTCCCGGAATTTCCCAGAGAAATTCGCCAAAACCCTCCGAAACTTTCCCAAGAAAAAATCCCTTAAAATTCCCAAAAAGCATCCCTCAAAATTCCCTGAAACTTCCCCCTAAAACTGCTGAGAATTCCCCGAAAATCTGTGAAAATTCATTGATAAAAAATCCCTCAAAATTTCCCGAAAATCCCTTAAAATTCCCCAATAAAAAAATCCCTCAAAAATCCCTGAAAAATTAAAAAAAAAATCCCTGAAAATTTCCTGAAAATCCCTGAAAATTCCCTGAAAATCCCTGAAAATTTCCAAAAATATCCCCCAAAATTCCCTGATAAAAAATCCCTCAAAATCCCCCCAAAACTCCCTCAGAATTCCCTAAAAATCCTTGAAAACTCCCTAAAAATCCTTGAAAACTCCCAAAAAATCCCTGAAAAATCCCACAGCACACCCAAAAAAATCCCCTGAAATCCCCTCGATTTTCCCGACATTCCCAGAATTCCCCAAATTCACGGAGTTCCGGCGTCACCTTCCTGCCGAGGGCAGCCCTGGGCAGAGCCAGATCCCACTGGAGCGCAGAGTCTGCACCAGAGCTGCTCCTGCTCCAGCTGCAGCCTGTCGCACCAGTACAGACCAGTATGGACCAGTACAGACCAGTATGGACCAGTATGGAAAATGCCCAAAATTGTCCCAAAATTCCCCAAAAAATTCCTCAAAATTCCCCCCAAAATTCTCTCAAAATCCCCCCAAATCCCCAAAAATTATCCAAAAAATTCCTTAAAATCCCCAGAAAATTCCCAAAAAATGCTGCAAATTTCCCCCAATTCCCCAACTTCCAAATTTCTGGGAATTCCAGACCTGGGATCGCAGGAAGAAGCCGCGGCCACTCCCGGCATCGGCGCCGCGCTGAGGATCCAGGAGCCTGGGAAAAACGGGAAAAAGAAACGGGAAAATTGGGGAAAATGATCGGAAAAGTGGGGGGAAAACTGGGAAAATAACAGGAAATATAAATGGGAAAAAAAATGGGAAAATAAATGGGGAAAACTGGGAAAAATGACCAGAAAAGTGGGGGGAAAACTGGGAAAAATGGGAAAAATAAGTGGGAAAAACTAGGAAAAAAATGGGGGAGAGGTGGGAAAAAATGGTGAAAAAACTGTGGAAAAAAATGGGGGGAAATGGGGGAAAAACAGGGAAAATAAATGGGAAAAAGGGGAAAAATAATGGAGGAAGAATGGGAAAAAAACAAGGAAAATGAATGGGGGAAAAAAGGAAAAAAAATGAGAAAAAATGGAGGAAACATGGAGAAAAAACCTGGAAAAATAAAAAGGAAAAACTGGGGGGAAAAAGGAAAATTGGAAAAATGGGGAAAATAATGGGGAAAAAAACAGGGAGAAAAGGGGAAAAAAACCAAAGAAAATAAATAGGAAAAAAACGGGGAAAATGGGGGGAAAAACCCTCGAAAAATAAGAAAAATAAATGGCGAAAATAAAGAAAAATATGGGGAAAAAAAAAAAAAAAAAA
>JANEHK010000515.1:2500-15905 GCA_025960845.1 Tachycineta bicolor | reverse complement strand
CTCCTCGTAACTCATGGGGGGGGGGGAAAAATTCTACAGTAAAACTTAACCCCCAACATTATCCACCCCGAATTTTTCCCACACCAACATATTATAGTGAATTTAAACCTTTAAATAATATACATATATATACATGTGAATATAAATACAGATACAGTCACAGTGTTTATTGGAAAACAAGGTCTCCTTGAGGTATGCAGCGGGTCTCTCTATCTTTTTGCATCACCCACCATGTGCAGCCAGGTCTCTGAGCGAAAACAACCCCACAAGCAGGACTGTCTTTGCTGGAGGCAGAATTAATCCAAACAGTTTTTCTCAGCATTCCTCTCATGTGTACCACTGGAACCTTATCTCCATCTCTTGTTCTCAGGGGCTCAGACTGGGCAGGGCCTGCTCGGTTGGTGGAACCTCGAGTGTTCACTAACTAGGTGGCCTTTACTAAATTAATCTCTCAGTTCTTGAAAGTCCCCCACCCAGTGCCTTCAAAGTGGTTTTAAGCAGGCCATTGCATCGTTCAACTTTCCCGGCTGCTGGTGCATGATAAGGAATATGGTACACCTACTTAATGCCATGTTCTCTAGCTCAGGTGTTTATAAGGCTGTTTTTGAAATGAGTCCCATTGTCAGACTCAATCTTCTCAGGGGTACCATGTCTCCACAGGATTTGCTTTTCAAGGCCCAGGATGGTGTTCCGGGCAGTAGCATGGGGCACAGGGTAGGTCTCCAACTATCCAGTGGTGGCTTTTACTATGGTCAGCATGTAGCGCTTGCCTTGGCGGGTTTGGGGAAGGGTGATGTAGTCAATCTGCCAGGCTTCCCCGTACTTATACTTGGACTATCGCCCGCCATACCATAGGGGCTTCACCCGCTTGGCTTGTTTGATGGTAGTACATGTCTTACAGTCATGGATAACCTGAGAAACACTGTCCATGGTTAGATCTACCCCTCGGTCTCGTGCCTACTTATAGGTGGCATCTCTGCCCTGGTGACTTGAGGCATCATGGGCCCATCGAGCTAGGAACAACTCTCCCTTGTGTTGCCAATCTAAGTCTATCTTTGACACCTCTATCTTTGCAGCTTGATCTACCTGCTGGTTGTTGAGGTGCTCCTCATTAGCCCGACTCTTGGGGACATGGGCATCTACATGACGGACTTTGACAGGTAGCTTCTCTACCCGAGTGGCAATGTCTTTCCACTCATCTGCAGCTCAGATTGGCTTTCTTTTACGCTGCCAATTGGCTTTTTTCCACCTGTCCAGCCAACTTTACAGAGCATTGGCCACTATCTACGAATCAGTGTAGAGGTAGAGCTTTGGCCACTTCTCTCTTTGAGCAATGTCCAGGGCCAGTTGAACAGCTTTGAGTTCAGCAGGTTGGCTTGACCTACTTTCTCCTTCAGTGGCTTGTGCAACCTGTCGTGTGGGGTTCCATACGGCTGCTTTCCACTTCTGGTTCATCCCTACGATACGGCAGGAACCGTCAGTGAAAAGAGCATAGCGTGTTTCTTCTGCTGGCAGTTGGTTGTATGGTGGAGCCTCTTCGGCACGTGTCACTTGTTCCTGCTCCTCTTCATCTGTGAGACTAAAGTTTTCACTTTCTGGCTAGTTTCTAATTATTTCTAAAATCCCAGGGCGATTTGGGTTTCCAATGCGGGCGCGCTGAGTGATGAGGGCAATCCATTTGCTCCACGTGGCGTCGGTGGCATGATGGGTGGAGGGAACCTTTCCTTTAAACATCCACCCCAGCACCGGTAGTCGAGGTGCCAACAGGAGTTGTGCTTCTGTGCTAATCACCTCTGAGGCGGCTTGAACTCCTTCATAGGTGGCCAAGATTTCCTTCTCTGTTGGAGTGTAGTTGACTTCAGACCCTCTGTAGCTTCGGCTCTAGAATCCCAGTGGTCGGCCCCGAGTCTCCCCAGGCACCTTCTGCCAAAGGCTCCAGGACAGGCCATTGTTCCCGGCTGCTGAGTAGAGCACGTTCTTCACATCTGGTCCCATCCTGACTGGGCCAAGGGCTACTGCATGAGCGATCTCCTGCTTGATCTGGGCAAAGGCTTGTTGCTGTTTAGGGCCCCAGTGGAAATCGTTCTTCTTGCGGGTGACTAGGTAGAGAGGGCTCACAATCTGGCGGTACTCAGGAATGTGCATCCTCCAGAAACCTATGGCACCTAGGAAAGCTTGTGTTTCCTTTTTGCTGGTCGGTGGAGACATTGCGGTGATTTTATTGATAATCTTAGGGGGAATCTGCCGCCGTCCATCTTGCCACTTTACTCCCAGGAACTGGATCTCTCCGGCAGGTCCCTTGACCTTGCTCTGCTTGATGGCAAAACCAGCTTTCAGGAGAATTTGGATGATCTTCTCTCCTTTCTCAAACACTTCCATTGCCGTGTTCCCCCACACAATGATGTCATCGATGTACTGTAGGTGCTCCGGAGCTTCACCCTTTTCCAATGCAGCCTGGATCAGTCCATGGCAGATGGTGGGGCTGTGTTTCCACCCCTGGGGCAGTCGGTTCCAGGTGTACTGCACGCCCCTCCACGTGAAGGCAAACTGAGGCCTGCATTCTGCAGCCAGAGGAATGGAGAAAAATGCGTTAGCAATGTCAATTGTGGCGTACCATTTTGCTGCCTTGGACTCCAGCTCGTACTGGAGTTCCAGCATGTCCGGCACAGCAGCGCTCAATGGTGGAGTCACTTCGTTCAAGGCACGGTAGTCCATAGTCAATCTCCATTCTCCGTCAGACTTGCGCACAGGCCAGATGGGGCTGTTGAAGGGTGGGTGGGTTTTGCTGACCACCCCTTGGCTCTCCAGCTCACGGATCATCTTGTGGATGGGGATCACGGCATCTTGATTTGTCCGATACTGTCGGCAGTGCACCGTTGAGGTGGCAACTGGAACTCTTCTACCTTTAAGAGTTCTACTGCAGATGGGTTCTTCGACAGTCTAGGCAAGCTATTCAATTTCTTAATGCCCTCGGCCTCCACAGCTGCTATTCCAAAAGCTCACCTGAGTCCTTTAGAGTCTTTGTAATAGCCATTCTGGAGGAAGTCTATGCCCAGAATACACGGGGCCCCTGAGCCAGTCACAATTGGATGTTTCTGCCACTCTTTCCCGGTCAGGCTCACCTCGGCTTCCAACAGAGTCAATTTCTGTGATCCCCCCGTCACCCCGGCAATGGAAATAGGTTCTGTCCCCACATATTCCGATGGTATCAGTGTACACTGCGAACCAGTATCAACTAAAGCTTCATATTTCTGTGGCTCTGATGTGCCAGGCCATCGGATCCACACTGTCTAATAAACCCAATTTTCCTGTGCCTCTCCCTGGCTAGAGGCAGGGCCCCTCTAGCACCGGTCATTAATCCCTTCCTGGGCATACATGGTAGAGGTTCCTTTGCAGGGATCTGACATATCCTCACTTCTATAATACCTGGCAGCTTGGTCATGGGATGCTGAGGCTACCTTCATCTTAGTGGAACCCCCTCGGTTAGTGTTTCTTTCCTTGAGCTCACGCACCCGTGCTGCCAGGGCAGAAGTGGGTTTCCCATGCCACCTTCCCATGTCTTCCCCTTGGTCAGTCAGAAAGAACCACAGGTCAGCTCGTGGGGTGTACCCTCTCTCTCTAGCTGGGGGCCGTTGAGCTCTGACTCTGGGGCCTGTAACTCGCACCGGTGCCATATGGGAACTGTTCCTCCTCATCTCCTCCCTCACCTCCCTTATCTCCTCTGTCACCTCCTCCATCTTCTCCCTGAGTTCCTTAGCCACAGCAGAGACCTGAGCCTGCATTGGGCCACTGATCATACTCTCATAATTTCTAAGCCTGTTGGCTACAGAACTCACTGTCTCTCGGTTGTTATCAGGATGAATTGTTGCAATAAATGTGGCGTATTGAAATGGTCCTAGAGTTGCCAGATTCCACGGCATTTGCCCTGTGCACCTTACTTTGTCGGGGTCATTATCATGCTGTCTACCCCTCCCAAAGAGTACCTAAAAATACTGCTTCTTCTCTCAGCTGTTGGATCCCTTCCTCAAGGGTCTTCCAGCGCATTCTATGATGGTGCTCCTGCATTCTGTCTCTGTGGACAAACCTCTCCCTTACACTCATTAAAAGCCGCTCCCAAAGGGAAAGGGGCCCTGGCTCTCTTACGAATACCTGATTCACACCTGAGTCTTGGGTCAAGGGTCCCAAATTCCTTGCCTCACTACTATCTAGTTGCACGCCTCTACCTATAAGGTCCTAGACCTGAACTAACCAGGCTGTATAAGCCTCACGTCCCTGCCGTGCAAGATCTTTTTGCAGATTACGGAGACTTTCATATGTTAAGGACTCAGTGATGATCTCAACCTCTGATTCTTCCGCGGGTTGTGAGGGCCCTCTTTTCTTATCTTTGTTGCCTGGGTGCTCTGATTTTACTTTATACTTCTTTGTTTCCACAGGGGCCACTGCTGCTGGCTGTGGCTGCCCCTGGGGTTCAGCTGGAACCTGGACGGTTGTAACGTCTGTGGGTTCCGCTGCTGCACCATCAGACTCTCCTTTGTCGGGGCAGGGCTCGGGTTTCCCAGCAGCTGGGGCTAATGAGGCTACTACAGGGGAAAGGTACTCCCTCAGCATCTCACCTATCTCTTTCACCAAATCGGGGTGGTTTATTCCTGAGGCAGGCTGTGGGGCAGGGTCAGGCTGTGGGGCAGTGTCAGGCTGTGGGATGGGCTCAGGCTGTGGGGCAGTGTCAGGCTGTGGGGCAGTGTCAGGCTGTGGGACGGGCTCAGGCTGTGGGGCAGTATCCTTACAATCTAGGGGAGGTATCAGGGTGGTTATTCAGGTCAGTATCCCCTTATCTCTAAATGCTAAACAGAACAGGCATACCAGCAACACCAACCACTGTATGCTGTCGTTAACATTCAGAGATTTGAACCCTTCAAAGACTGGTGGGGTAGGTCTAAAAAGCTAGGTGAAGGGTTGTGAAAAAATTTCCCCTGGTGTCATTTCTTCGCAGTAGGTACCGTTGATAAAGTAACCCCAGAAACACACAGTTAATGTATGATAGACCTGAATCCATGTGCCTGCCTTCCAGAGGAAATTAAAAATCCACGATTTCCTCACTTTGTTAACCCATATAGCAAACTGGATGACAGCCACAGTAACCTTAGTCACAGGGCCCATGTTTAGAAAAGGGCCTGCAAATGGGAGGAATACGGCCACACCCACATGCCACCCGAACCAGCTCAAGCTAGACCACATGATGGACAGTACACAACAGTGTAGGCACTTAAGAACTGTTATTCCTTTTCTCTCCAATGCCCTCGTGCCCCACGATTTGGGCGCCAAATTCTGTCTTGGTTTGAAAAAAAGACAGGTGTTTGCTATGGAGAGGCAGGCTTTTTTAGGAAATGAGGAATTCAAATCCTTCCCTCCGTGTTATTATAATTTGGAAGATTAAAAACAAAAACTTTTCGGTCAGAGCTATGGGGAAGGAATAACAGTTCTTTACTAGTAAATATAACAGGACAGACAAACAACAACAGCACTTATAATAACAGTAAAACAGAACTAAGAACCCTGAGGGCAAACGGTGGCAGCTCCGGCGCTGACGGCTGGAAGCTGGAAGCGGTGAATTGTCCTCGGCAGGCAGGGGGGTGTCCTGGCAGGCAAGGTGGGCAGTGCTGGAGAACCCGCAGCGGCTGGTCTCGGGCTGACCTAGAATCCAGCAGGTCAGCGAAGAAACTCCAAATTCCTGGGCGCTCTAATGGATTATAGAATTCCCAGGACCAGGCTCCTCTGCTAGCTGTGGACCTCAGGCAACTCTCAGTCGCGCGACCGTGCTCCCCGGGAGAACCGAGAGCAATGAATGTCCTTCCCCCTCTGCCCCCCAGGAGCCTCCTCTCTCTCCCAAAACTCAGCGATCAACTTCCTTTGTCCCCTTAAGCACCCTTAACTATCAGTACTTAAAACCTCCTCGTAACTCATGGGGGGGAAAAAATTCTACAGTAAAACTTAACCCCCAACACACGGGCCAGAGAGGAGGATCCTGGGCTCTGGGACTTGGCTGTCTAAAATCCTCGGAGAGGAGCCATTGTGGCTGGATCCAAACCCATCAACAGTCTTTTCCAAACCATAGATAGCTCAGAGAGTTAATTACTTTATATTTATATAATTTTTATAAGTAAACAAGATATATAAATTATATAAAATAGAAATATTTTAATATATGAAAATTATGTTTGAATATTATATATAAATTATATATTATCTCATGTATATCAATTATATATATAATGAATATATATCTCTTACATATATATTCAAGCTTTAAAAGAAAATCTATTTAAATCAGTTACAGAAATGATAGGGACTGCACTGCACAGGTAGCTCTAGTTATGAGTATAGTGCATCATTTTTGAATCAATAGGGAAGCAATTATGTTAAAGGCAGCAAGGAGACTTGGGGAGAAACAGCGAAAATTACGGGCAGGAAATTTGAGGAGGAAAGGGTGGGAAATGTGAGGGTACAAAAGGGTGGAAAATGGAAAGGCAAAAAGGGACAAGAAACTTGAGCAAAATGGACAGGAAATGAGAGGGAAAAATGGTGCAGAACAGAAGGGGAGAAAAGGTGGGAAACATGGGTGAAAAGATGATGGCAAATGTGAGGGCGAAATTGACTTGAAATGAGGGGGGAAATGGTAGACAACGTGAGGGGTGAAAAGGGCAGGAAACATGAAAGGGCAAAAGGCTGGGGAACTTGAGGGGAGAAAAGGGCAGGAAATGGAAGGTAAAAAAACAAAGTTAATGAGTAAAAAGGATGGAAATGAGAGGATGAGAGGGTGTGAAAGATGGGGAGAAAAGGTGGGAAATATGTAGGAAAAAAGGATGGCAAATGAGATGGGACAGAACAACAGGAAATATGGGAGGGAAAACATGGTGGGAAATGTGAGGAGGCGCCAGCCAAGGGCCCTTTTTCACTGGGATGAGCAAAGTGCTGCTGCAGGGCTGTCCTCCAGCTGCTTGTGCTGCAGATGTGCCTGAGGAATGGTCATTGCTTGCAGTCTCAGGTGCTGTGTGTGTGCAGGTGGAACTTGCAAAGGAGGGAGCAGTTCTGCTGGGGGCGGAGTGCTTTCTTTCTTGGGGGGTTTTATTTTGTGTTCTTTTAGTTCACTTTCCCTGTCAGCTCCGGGCAGAGCGCTGTAGCTGTGTCTGACGCTTGTCTGTGGCAGTGTGGAGGTGCTCAAGGGGACCTTCCCCCAGCTGTCTGCAGAGGGGAGCGGTTTGAGTTAAAACCAAGCAGAAACACCAATTAATGGAGTGGTGTCACGTTCGCTAAATTCTTTTTGTTAAATTTCGTGTAGTGGTCTTAATGTTTGCTTTCTTTTGGTGGGATAGGATTAGGAGGAGCAAAGTAGGCTCAAGCTTAAAAAAGAAACAAATTGTTTTATTAACACACACTAAAATAATGGAAAAGTTGAACCACCCCCCCCAAAACAAAACAAAACAAAACAAAACAAAACACCCACTTAAATCTTAATCATATCAATCCCCAACTTTGAGTAGAACTAGTATTCCCTCAAGTAACATTCAAATGGTGTAAGAAACAGTCCATTTGTCCAGAGTTTACACTAGAGAAATCCAACTAAAAATGTCTACAGCCTTAATCCCTCCTTCTAATAATCTTGATCAGTTCTTTCACTCTTGCTCCATTGACTCTATGCTGTGTCTTTTCTACATCCACTCTGTTTCTTTCTTCTCTCTCTCAAGGAAGGGTTTGGCTTTAGAAGCTTCATGTTGCCAAGAAAAGGTTAAATCTGCCCAGGCCTGCAGTGGCCATGTCACTTTGGCAGGACAGCAGTCTCTCTGCCGCTGCACCTCAGATCAGCCTGGCTTCCTCCTTCTACTCTTTTCCTCTCCATCTAGAAATCATTGGAGGAGGAGAGGGAGGAAGAGCTCTGCCCACCCCTCGGTGACAAGTGGGGTGGCCTCAGCCCAACAGGGCCCACAGCTATTATCAGGGGCCTGGCGGAGATCCCTCCCACCTCCGTGGCTCCGTGGCTCCGGAGAAGTTTTAAAAAGTAGTTGCTGTTAAGCTGTAACCTCTCCTCCCCTGCCAGGAGCCGATGGAGCCCGGCCAAGCCTCGGGCCAGCTCCCCCCCAAAAAGGGTCAGGAAGGGCAGCAGCAGACCAGACTCGATGTTACCTGTTCAGCTGGCCAGGAGGAAAAGGGCTGACTTGAACAAAATCAGGATTTATGTGGGGACTTCCCAAAGTCACATTCAACATTCTTAGTGGTCAAAGCAGATGCCAATATCCCAAACTGGCTTCTGACAGGTCCTTGTCCTTTACAAAACAATTTCCAAGGTCCTGACAAGGCAACCCTCCACATTCCTCCCTAACTAAAAACCAGACTGTGCCAACCCAAGTCAGTTATAAAAATAATAGTGTAATAAATGTATTGTACTGTAGGCCTTAGCAAAATATAAAATGTTAAAATACTTCTATGTAACTGAGAAAACTGTATAAAGCAATTATGTTGTTTTCTACATCTGCTGGCTGATCTCTCCAAGTGATAACTGTGCCACAAACCAGAGCACTGGAGGAGAATTCGAGAAAAACTTGTTAACTACTCGTTATCAGAGAAGGCTGAAACAGCAAGATGAAGTCACAAGAAGGAATAAAATATATTGACCTGATCTGCAAGATGTCATGTAGATAAGTCAGAGTGGAAAACCAACAGTAAGGGAAGTTTCTGCAACATCAAAAGCTACCAAGAATGTTTGAATAATACATGAAACTTATGAATATGCACGTACCTTAGTAAGAGGATATAGACCACACCATCTTAATGTCCCAGTGTGTTCATTGGCCAATGGCCAGGAACACCCCAGTGCTGGACATTGTCCTTTTTTATTCCCTTACTAAACTTTAAAAAAATTATTTTAAGAGTGAATTTCATTTTTCACACCATTAATGAAGTAAAAGATAAAAAAGTCCTGCCTGTTTACAAAGGGGGAAGGAAAAACCATCAGGTGTTGAGTGGTGCAAATACATGTCATACCAGACCATGATGAAAAGGAGGGGTAGAGGGAGTGCTTGTGACCCAAGAAGAAAGAAAAAGAGAAGGAAAGAAAAAAAAAAAAAAAAAAAAAGAAGTTTAAATTCCACTGCCGGGATTCTAATTTTAGTCCTAGAAAATGTGCTTTTGCTGAACTATTGCTTATCCCTTGTCTTATTCCCTGTTTGATCAGGTGAATGTATAGTAGAGAGAATGCCGGTGAGCAGCCTGCCAGTAAACCCAAACGCGGCAGCTGCTAGTCAAAGAACAGGAGCCCAGGAGATCATGTAAAGCAGGTGAGATTTGAAAAGAAAGAAAAAAAGAAGATGACTTACAATTTATCTTACACAAGTTAGAGCAATGCTGTGGGCTTTAGCAGGAAACACAGACTTAAACTTTGGAATGAGCCTCAGCTCATTCCTGTAAGCTCAGAGCAAAGAGGAATTTGCAAAAACAATAGGACTAGAGTGTAATGGTTGTTTAGATGAGTTTAATGGTTGTTCTTGATGTGAAAGATGTATGCCAATGTCTTTACAAACAATTCCATGGGTGAAGGTATGGGTGTTAATGTCTTTGAAATGGCTCTTCATGTCTCTACCAACTTCAAGCTGCAGGTTTGTTACAGACCCCAGACAGTCTGACTCCTGAGACAGACAAAGGGCTCTGCACAAGCCTGAGTTTCTGAACTTTGAGGGAAAATGACAGGTTCACAGTGGGAATCCATGGTAGGTGGTTCGGGAAGGTGGTACCTTCCTTGTACCCCAGCCAACAGGGAAAGGAAGAGGCCAACATGCAGCCGGGAGTTTAGGATAAAAGACGGCTGCATCCTCCAAAACCTTGAGAGTGAAAACCCTTACACACGTGTGCCCCAGTGGACTCTCTCCCTTTATTCGAATAAAGTTGCAGGACTCTTCTGTCTCCTTCACGGACACTGGCTTTTCGTAGCTTGGTTTTCTGTAAAAAGGGGGGGCACGTTCAGGATCCTTCCACCATCTGGTCAGTGGTGTGGGCTGACATAGCCAAGAGTGCACAAATGTCCTGAGGTGACTTTGTGATGCTTGTATCCCCAATTGTCTGTTCTGTTTCTGCTGGATATTAAGTCCTACAGCTTTAAGACTGGTTCTGAGAGTGAAGCAGGGGAAAGAAGAGCTGCGCAGTTGGTTTGCAGAAATTGCACTCACTCCTCCGCATTCTGCTCCTGGCCTGTGTTGTCTATGAATGGAGACGGAGAAAGAGCTCTCCTTTGCTTTTTAGTTAGTTTTGAGCTAGCTGAGGCACAGAATTTCCCTGGACTGTTTATTTTTCTTTTTCTTGGAACTGTTGAAACCTGTTCTGGACTGAAAACCCCAGAACACCGGATCTCAGGCCTGCAGCCCAGTGGGGCCCAGGATGGCATTTTCCAGTGCCAGAGAGACTGATAAGAGACTGGGCGAGCTGAGCTACAACCCACGGCAAAGACACTCTCAATTTTGCCATCTCTCTTCAGAATGGCGAGAGGTTTTATTGTTTAATATTGTATTAATTTTTATGCTTGTGAACACTGTTGAATAAACAGTTTTTTCCACTTTTCTCTTAGGAATTTTTTTCCTAGACCAGTTGAGGGAAGGGCCACTTGAATTTGCTTCCTAGAGAGACCCCATTCAGAGGTTTCCTCCTAAATTTGCCTTAAACCAGGACAACAAATGAAACCTCTGCATGCTGACACCCCCTGAGAACTGTGTGGGGAGAGCAGCTGGAGTTCCAGGCACACACAGTTGGACATGGAGATTTCCAGCAAGGTGGGAAAGGCAGAAGAGGAGCTGATAACTGAGGCAGGATCAAGTTCTGAAGGCAAAGAAAGAACCAGCCAAGGCAACGGTGCAAGGACTTGCTGTGGCCATGGCAGTGTTAAGGAAATGATGGAGTGTGACCATTGCTGAGCGTCTCTGGGAGAACTCCCAAGGCCAGAGATTTTAACTGCTGGGACTGGAGCCCCTTCACAGCGGTGGCTGTGACCAGTGACCTGACAGGTCCCCACTTGAGACCCCACAGCCCCATTTCCACAGTCAGATCAATTTTCCTCACCGCTTCAGCCTCAGGTTTCCCTCAGCTGAGTCTCAGATGTCTCATTGCATCAAGCCATTTATTCACAGTGCAGTAACACAGAAACAGCTTGAACTGCTGCAGCTGAGCAGGACCCCAAACAAAGGATCCCTGGGCTCATGTTCTTTGTTTTGCCATTTTCCCTTTTTTATTCACATTTCCCAACCTTTCCCCCTCAAGTTTCCCACCACTTTTCCTCTCATGCTTCCCGCCCTTCTTTCCCCTCACATTTCCCATCATTTTGGCCTCATGTTTCTGGCCTTTTTTCCCCTCATGTTTCACACCCATTTTTCCTCCTATTTCCTGGCTTTTCCCCCTCACATTTCCTTCCCTTTTCCCTCTCATATTTCCTGCCTTTTTCTCCCCTCACTTTTTCTGCCCTTTTCCCCCTCACGTTTCTCACCATTTTTTCCCTCTCACATTTCCTGTCCTACCATTCCCTCACATTTGCCACCATTTTTTTCCCCTCACATTTCTCACCATTTCTCCCCGTCTGTTTTGGACCATTTCTTCCTCTCATTTCCAGTCTTTATCACTCAAGTTTACTGTGTGTCTTGGTTTGAAAAAGACAGGTGTCTGCTAAGGAGAGGCAGGCCTCTCTAGGAAATGAGGAATTCAAATCCTTCCCTCCGTGTTACTATAATTTGGAAGATTAAAAAAAACATTTTCGGTCAGAGCTATGGGGAAGGAATAACAGTCCTTTACTACTAAATATAACAGGACAGACAAACAACAACAGCACTTATAATAACAGTAAAACAGAACCAAGAACCCCGAGGGCAAACGGTGGAAACTCCGGCACTGATGGCTGGAAGCTGGAAGCGGTGGATTGTCCTCGGCAGGTAGGGGGGTGTCCTGGCAGGCAAAGTGGGCAGCACTGGAGAACCCGCAGCGGCTGGACTCGGGCTGACCCAAGATCCAGCAGAGCAACGAAGACAACTCTGAATTCCTGGGCACTCCAAAAGATGATAGAATTCCCAGGACCAGACTCCTCTGTTAGCCGTGGACTTCAGGCAGCTACTCCGTAGCCCGACCGTCCTCCCTGGGAAAAACTGAGAGCAGTGAGTCCTCCACCCTCTGCTCCCAGGAGCCTCCTCCCTCCCCCAAAACCAAGTGATCAACTTCCTTTGTCAGGTTAAGCACCCCTTAACTATCAGTACTTAAAGTCTCCTAGCAACTCATGGTGGGGGAAAAATTCTACAGGAAAACTTAACCCTCAACACCAGGGAATAGTCATTAGAATACAACGCCTGGAAGGGGGCAGCAGGTCTACCCAGGCAAGAGCCTTTAGAATGCAAGGCTTGGAATCGGGCAGTAGGTCTACCCACGGAATAGCCGTAAGAATGTAACGCTCAGAGGCGGAGAGCAGGTCTACCCTGGGAATAGCCGTTAGAAGGCAAGGCCCCCGAGGGGGCAGCAGGTCTACCCTGGGAACGGCCACCGGAATGCAGGGCTCGCGGGCGGACAGCAGGTCTACCCAGGGCATAGCCATTGGGATACTGGGCCTGGAGGGGGACAGCAGGTCTACCCTGGGAGCGGCCCTCGGAATGCAGGGCTCGCAGGCAGACAGCAGGTCTACCCAGGGAATAGCCAATAGACTACAAGGCTCGGAGGCGGACAGCAGGTCTACCCCAGGAGTAGCACCCACGCTACATGGCTCAGAGGTGGACAGCAGGTCTACCCAGGGAATAGGCATTAGGATACAGGGCCCGGAGGGGGACAGCAGGTCTACCCATGGAATAGCCATTCGAATGTAAGGCTCGGTGGCGGACAGCAGGTCTATCCAGGCAATAGCCATTAAAATTCAAGGCTCAGAGGCGGACAGCAGGTCTACCCAGGGAACAGCCACCGGAATGCAGGGCTCGGAGGCGGAGAGCAGGTCTACCCATGGAATAGCCATTGGAATGTAAAACTCGGTGGCGGACAGCAGGTCTACCCACGGAACAGCTGTAAGAATGTAACGCTCGGAGGTGGACAGCAGGTCTACCCAGGGAATAGCCATTAGGATACAGGGCCCGGAGGGGGACAGCAGGTCTACGAGAGAATAGCCCTCGGAATGCAGGGCTCGGTGGCGGACAGCAGGTCTACCCATGGAATAGCCATTGGAATGTAAGGCTCGGAGGTGGACAGCAGATCTACCCAGGGAACAGCCATTAGAATGCAAAGCCCAGAATCGAGCAGCAGGTCTACCCAGGGAATAGCCACTAGAATACAGGGCCCGGACGGGGACAGCAGGTCTACCCAGAGAATAGCCCTCGGAATGCAGGGCTCGGAGGCGGACAGCCGGTCG
>JANEHK010000514.1:0-23544 GCA_025960845.1 Tachycineta bicolor | reverse complement strand
GAAAATATAAACTGCCTCCCTTTGATTTATAGTTTTAAAATTAACAGGCTCCCAAGCTAACACATGGCAATAGGAATAATAGTTCTATAGTAGGAAAACTAAACTAAAAATGCAGTAGTAAAAAAAAAAAACAAAACACCAACAACAAAGCCCAAAAAATAAGATTCAGAATCCAACCTGACACCGAGGTAGTCAGGGTGTTGCTAGCAGTCCAATCAAATTGTGGCAGCAGTCCTCCTGGAGTGACAGATGTGGTTTTGTTGAAGCAATGATCTTGTAGAAGGGGGCAGTTTTCCTTTGAAGGTCCAGTGGTGATGTAGATGGGTCTGGTCTTCCTAAGGGAATCCTGTGGAAACCAGGCTGCTCCTGGTGTTTAAATCTCAGATTATATCCAGGTGGGAATGCTTGGCTCCTCCCTCTGGGTGGAGCATCTCACAATGGCATGATGTAATTTTATCAGTCATGCAGTGAGACTCAATGGCCCATTGACAGAAGATATCTCCCTGGAGGGAGGATGGGTCATGGAAGAGATCAAGAACACTGCCCCATATGGTTTTAACAGCTGGCCCATTAAGAGAAGATCCTCCACAGAGATATGAGGCAAAGGTCATGGAAGAGATAAACAACCTGCTCTCCTGGTTTTAACAGATGGTAATGGAATACATTTTTTTGGTTACATCTTGCACTGCAAGACAGGGCCTGGGGCTCCTTGCCCAGGCTCACTCCAGAAGACGCCCAGGCCAATGCTCAGCAGAGAAAAGCCCCGTGAGCAGCCCCAGGGTGGCCGTGGGCAGGCTGGGGGCAAACAGCATGGCTGGGGCTATGCAACGTCCCTGGGGGAGATGAGAAGGAGCAGCAGAGCAGGGGCTGATCCATCCCCACTGCGCTGGACACCCCAGGGCAGCGTCCCAGAGTGTCCTCATGCACCTGCCAACAACATCCCCCCTCTGCAGCCCTGGCCTCTCCCCCAGCTCACACAGGTGCCGCATCCTTGCAGGCACAGACACAGCAGCACTGGCTCAGGAGCCCCTGTGTGCACTGCCCAGAGCAGGCGTGAGCACCCCCATGGTGTTGGTGTGGGGAGATGAACCTGAGGGAGCACAAATGCCATCAGCCCCTGGGGCCAGGAAGGGCTGGGGGACAGCAGGGAAAGCACTCAGGTTTGTGGTGGCCTCTGAAGTCATCCAGAAAGTTTGTTCCCATGAGCTCTGAGTTTCCTGTGCCACTGCAGATGTTGTTGCTCAGAGCCAGGGCTGACTGGCAGGCACTCCCAAACTGCCCTGAGCATTTCCTTTGCTTCACCTTGGCTTTCTTTACTCTTCCTGGTGCAAATTTATTTCTATTGCCCAGCCCTGTTCCCTTCCCATGCCATCACTGGTTGCCCTTTCCTCTCTGGCCCCACTCCCCATTTCAGTTCCTGATTTCCCAGCACCATGGGAACATCACTTGGGTAGAAGGATCATCCTCCTAGTGCTTCAGGAATTGTCTGCAGGCTCCTGCAGTTCCTCGTGCTGCTCCCTTGCCAGAGGCACCACAGGCCAGGGGGGCACATCTGGGCTGCTGTGTCTGGCTGTGGGGCTCCCTATTCTGGGCAAGGAGGAGGAGCTGCAGACGCTCTGCAGGACTGACAGGATGGGCTTTGGGGCTGTGAGGAGAAGTTGAGGCAGATGGGCTGCTGGACCTTCTGAAGAGGAGGCCCAGGGCTCATCATGCAACTGCTGCGCTGATGGTTTCAGAGAATCACAGTATCAGCAAGGTTGGAGAAAGTGATCACCAAGTCGAATCTTTGCCCTGACACTGCCTTGTCTCCCCTGAGCCTCCTCTTCTCCAGGATAAACAACCCCAACTCCCTCAGCCACTCCTCAGAGGGCTTGTGTTCCAGACCCCTCACCAGCCTTGTTGTTCTTCTCTGGACGCGCTCCAGCCTTCCATGTCCTTCCTAAAATGGGGGGCCCAGAAGTGGACACAGCACTCGAGGTGCTGCCCAACGAGTGCTGAGCACAGAGGAAGAATCACTGCCCTGGTGCTGCTGGTCACACTGTCCTGATCCAGGCCAGGAGCCATTGGCCTTCTTGGCCACCTGGGCACACTGATGGCTCATGTCCAGCCTGCTGTCCATCAGTCCCCCCAGGTCCCTTTCTGCCTGGCCAATGTCCAGCCACTCTGTCTCCAGCCTGTCGGTTGTTGATCCTGGAGAAAAGGAGTCTCAAGGGAGTCAAGGCAGTGTCAGGGCACAGGTTTGACTTTATGATCTCCATAGTCTTTTTCAACCTTGCTGATTCTGTGACTCTCTGAAACCACCCTTGCAGCAGTTGCAGGATGAGCCCTGGGCCTCCTCTTCAGAAGGTCCAGCAGCCCAGTTGCCTCAGGTTCTCCTCACAGCCCCAAAGCCCATCATGTCAGTCCTGCAGAGCCTCTCCAGTGCAGGGGAAGCACTGGGCAACTGAATAGCAGAATCAATATTATTTTTAGCAGAAGTAATTTATTTTATATATATTTTTATATATATTTATATATATATATATATAAATTTATTGTATATTTTGTTTATGTAAAAGGCAAGGTATAGATTCTAGCATCACTGTCCACCACTGTCCACACACACAGGTGTCTCTCAATTGGCTGAGCCACTTTTTCACGAGGCAGGCACACATCCTTCAAGACATCTAATTGATCAAGTGTCCATCATTATGTCCATCATTATGTTGAGTGTCCTCTAAGTTTTGCGTTGCTTTTAAACAGTTTCTCATGTTCTTGGTTCTTATTTTTCGTCCTGTTGTATCTCAGTAGCCTTGAGGAATTCCTGAGAGCTCCTTGGAAAGGAGCCTCAAGCCCTGTCCTGCAATGCAAGATTTAACCAAAAAAGGGTATTCTATTACCATCTGTGAACACCAGCTGGGGCAGGTTGTTTATCTCTTCCATGATCCATTCCTCACATCTCTGAGGGGGATCTTCTCTTAATGGGCCAGCTGTTAAAATCAAATGGGGCAGTGTTCTTGATCTCTTCCACGACCTGTCCTCCTTCCAAGGGAGATATCTTCTGCTAATGGGACATTGCCACTTTGGGAAGGGCTCTGGTGACCCAGGTTCCTGTGACCCATGCTGAGAAGTCACCTGTCCCTTTCTTTGCCCCTGGCAATGATGTGAGGTGGGACTGAAGAACATGAGGGTCTGGCCCTGGTCGCATCATTGTATTTGAGCCCATCTCAGGTCATTTCTGGATGGGCTCTGCCCCAGCCCACAGAGTGTGACCTCAGCCCTGACTCTGTCCCAGCCGCTGTGCCTGAGCCCTGCAAAGCCTAAAGGTCACTGTCATGGGTTTGCACAGTTTGGTTTTTAGTTAGGGAGGAATGTGAAGTGTTACCCTGTCAGGACCCTAGAAATAGTTTTAGAAAGGACAAGGACCTATCTGAAGCTGGTTTGAGATATTGGCATCTGCTTTGGACACTGAGAATGTTGAATGCGACTTTGGGCAGTACCCATATAAATCCTGGGTTTGTTCAGGTCAGGCCCTTTTCCTCCTGCTCAGCTGAACAGGTAACATCGAGTGGGTCCTACTGCTCCCCACACCCCACCTCCCCCTTCGGGGGGAAGCTCGCCCGAGGCCCAGCCGGACTCCATCAGCTCCCGGGGGGAGGAGAGGTTGCAGCTTAACATCAACCACTTTGAAAAAACCTCCCTGGAGACCCCAGAGCAGGGAGGGATCTCCCCTGATAACAACTCTGGGCCCGGTGTGGCCGAGGCTGCCCCGATTGTCACCGAGGGGTGGGCAGAGCTCTCCTCCCGCTCCCCTCCTCCGGTGTCTTCCAGACAGAGAAGAAAGAGTGGAGGGAGGAAACCAGGCTGATCTGAAATGGAGAGACTGCTGCCTGGAGCAGAAATCACATGGCCACTGCAGGCCTGAGCAGAGTTAACCCTTTCCTGGCAACATGGAGCTTCCAAGGCCTGACCCTTCCCTGAGAGAGAAAAGAAAGAGACAGAGGGGACGTAGGAAAGACACCGCATGAAGTCAGTGGAGGAGGAGTGAAAGAACTGATAAAGATTATTAGAAGAAGGATTGAGGATGTGGACATTTTTAACCAAACTTTTCTGGTCTAAACTACAGAGAAATGGACTGTTTCTTGTAACATCCTAATGTTGTTTGGGGGAATGCTAGTTCTAGTCAAAGTTGGGGATTGATATGATTGAGATTTAAGTGTGAATCTTAAAGCCCCTCACTCCTGGGGTAAAAGGAGGTTTCAGCCTTTGAGACCAAGATGATTTTAGACAGAAAATGATTTGAAGCCCTCGGCTCTTGGGATAAAAAGAGGTCTTTATTTCTTTAGAGTTAAAGACAATTTTAGAGATAGCAGAGAATCCTTGTTTTATACTAGAAGAAGCATTCTTAAACAGTACCCCAGATACACTGAGAGGCCTGTGAGTAGCCAGGGGAAAGGCTGCTAATGGGTGGAACAGCACAATCTGCAAAAACTCCAAGCAGTTGCAGATTTGTGAAATTGAGAGCCACAGGACTGTTTTGGTCTTGTGGCGAATGTCTCCATAAGACTCTAGAGAGATTCCTCTCCCAAAGTGATGAAAGATTATGTTCAAATGGTGAAACTGGCTGATAATCTCAGGTTGTGTCTCTCTATGTTATTTGTAAGAAAGTTAATGGTTTGTAAGGGAAGCGAAGAGTGTTTTGAAGTTGCATTTTAGTTTTTTGTTTTGTTTTGTTTTGTTTTGTTTTCCATCATTTCTTTTCTTATCTTTTCCATTCTTTTAGTGTCTATTAAAAAAGAATTGTTTTTTAAAGCTTGAGCCTGCTTTGTTTCTCCTGATCCTCTCCCACAAAAAGAGACTAAACACTAAGACCACTACACTAAATTTAGGAAACAGAATTTCAGGAATGTGTAGTCACTACATTAATTAGTGTTTCTGCCCAGTTTTAACTAAAACCATTATACCTTCCTATGGAAAAGAACTGTCCTTCTTGTCCAGGTGCCCTTGGCCACAACTGGGATTCCACCTCCAGCATTGCCTCTTGTGACAGACTGGAGGAGATTGTTGGCTGGAAACATTTTGTGTGTGGGGGAGGAAGGGGCAGGTCCAGCCTTGCCCTGTCCTGAAACCCCAGCAGTGCCCTGCCCTGTAACCCCAATCCCCCCAGAGCCTCTATCCCAGCCCAGCAGTGTCTGCCAATCCCTGGCACACCAAAGGCAATGCTCCACAGCCACCTCTGCAGCCCCCAGCCCAGCTCCTGAGAGACCAAGTGACCCAAAGTCCCTCCTGGGGGAAGGGCCCAGGAAGACCATGGGGTATTTATGGTTGACCACAAGGCAAGCACACATCTTGACCCCACCTCCTCTTGGAATTTCTGTGTGAACACTGCTGGAATCCAGGAGCTGGTAGCTCTGTGTGTGCTTCTCCAGATCTTTTTTGATCTTTCTTTCTGTGTCTTACTATCATTCCCTCTTCTTAGAAATTTTGCATAACTTAAGACTGAATGGGCTTACAGTTTGTGAAGTTGAATGGGTCAAGTAAATGCTTTGAAAAGTGGTTTTTGTTGACTTGAATGTTATATGAAGCCTTTTGCCAAATTTTATCTGATTTTCTAATTTGCCAGTAAAGTCTGTTTTGTTGTTTAGAGCTCTTGAGAATCTCTCGTTGATATTTCTCCAATGCATCAACTCAGAGTAGTCAAACAATTGTAATTCCTTTTAAATGTGTCTCTGAGAGTTATTTGGAGGATGGGGGTCAGGTCTTGTGTGTCCTGCTTGGCACAGCCCAGGCAGGGCTTTCACAGCCACACTGCACACTCCATTTCCCACCTGCACCCGCTGGTGCCTCTGAGTTCTGCTTGCCCAGCCCCAGGGACGCTCCCCTTGTCTGCCCATTCCCCCACGGTCTCTGGGCAGGGATGGCCTCAGTGGGGGCTGCTGACATCCTCAGACACTTGGAGGCTGCTGCTGAATTTGACTTCTCCAGAGACTTGTTCAGCCTTCAGCTCTTCAGTGGCCCAGGGATCATTAACCTTCAGAACACCTTAAAAGGCCAAGCCTCTGGGAATAATTTATGTTTTCAAATCTTTTGTGGTTAATTCAACAGATTTCAGAAGTATACTCAAAGTTAATATGTTGTATTTCGAAAAGACAATGAGAAGAGTTTTTTAGGCCCTGTTTAGGTTTTTTTTTTTTCCTGTTAATACCTAGATATGTGCAATCTCAATCTGACACTGAATTTAACTGTTTCCTCCTGGAGTTTGAATAGACATGAAAATCAAGACCCTTTATGTCTGACATTCAATCAGATTCTGTCCCTACCAACACCCCACCGTTTCCCTCATCCAAGCCCCGGGACTCAGAGCAGCCTTGTGCAAATCTGAGCTCCCTCCACCCCAGGCTGGACCTGCACGTTTCAGCTCCTGGGATCCAACTCCCACCTGCTTCCCTTGGAGAAGCTGCCGGAGACACAGAGGGATGTTCATTTATTGTCAGCCAATAAACCCAAGGGGAGGCACAGCTCCATCAAATGTAAAAGTCATTCTTCTCCCTGGCTCTGCCCTGCAACTGATCCTCACAGAGTGTCTTGTTTCTTTCATCCCTCCACTGCCAGGGACTTTCTGGGACAAGGGAGCTCTCCTCTGGCTATGGAGGGAGGTCCAAGTGTAGCCACTGGAGTGGGAACCACAACTCCTCCAGTTTGTGTCTTTGGAGGCACCAGGACCTGGTGAGACTTGGAGGCACAGAAAGGTTTCTCTTCATGGCCAACATAAAAAATGGGAACATGATAAAATTTATGAATCATCAAACCACTTCCCCCAGCTCCTTGTGACATCCTAGCAACATCTGACATGTCCACAACCCACAAGAGATTTCCATAGAGGAAGAATTTTTCACCAAGACATAAGAAGAGGTGATATATAAGAAAAAAACACAACTAAGATGCTGACTAAGGTGTTATTTAAACTTCTGAAAAATTGGACAACTCTGGGAAGCAGAAAGCAGGAAGCCTGTCATGGGAGATGCATTGGAATGACCAGAATACAACAGCAGGAGGAAATCTGGGAGCAACAGGAAGGTCATAGGTACAGCTGCTCTACATGAAGAAATGCCCTTAGACATGGCCATTTAAACAGGAGACAATGGAAACACCTGAAGGAAGAGGGCCGTGAATTGTTAGACTGAATGTTGGTGGCAAAGGTAGAGGGGAAAATCAGTATTTCTTCTCCTGCCATCAGTAGGAGAATCCAGTAGATCCAGGAAATTCTTCATCCTGGTGGGAACGTTTGGCCACTTCTTAAAAGTACTTAAGTGAGCCAGTTAACAGAGATTTGCTTGTATAATCTGAAACTAACAGGTATTAAAACCTGTGCCCCTTTCCAGGCAGACATCAGTTGTGTGCCCATGGACAGGCAGTGCCACTTGTGCCCTGAGGTGCCCAGCTGGGATTGGCATCTGTCAGAGAGGAGCTGAGGGAGAGCAGAGCACCTTGCAAGCTGCAGGTTCCTGACAGCCCCAGAGGACTCCTGTCCCAAAACCATCTGCTCTGCTCCAGGCTGGAAAAGGGATCAGCAATGTGCCAGGATCATCAGAGAACTGAGGTGGGTGCTGGAATTCAATCCCCTCTCCATCCCACAGCAGCCCTGCATTTCCCTCCTCCAGCCTTGGTCTCCAGCACAGCCATGGAGGCTCTTTGGGCTCTGCACTTTCCCTGCAGCCACCAAGGGCAGCTGAGCTCTGCCTTTGGCACAGTCAGCCCTGCCCAGCCCAGGCAATGCCCAGCAATTCCTTGTGTGTGCCTGGCCCTGCTGTCAGCCCCGGCAGCGGCTGCGTGGCCCCTTTGTGCTGCGCTGGCCCAGCCATGGTGCCACAGCCCCTGTGCAGCCCAGGGCAGGACAGGAGCATTGCGGGTGGGAACGGCCCCTGTGCCGTGGTGCCCACAGCAGCCCTGGGGCTCTGTGCCCCATGGCCTCCCTGCTGGGCAGCCTCTGCCAGCTCCTGCACAGCCCGTGGCACCTGTGGGGCTGCACAGACAGCCCTGCCCCGGGCTCTGCCGGGCTCTGGGCCAGCTGAGAGGCCGGGCAGGGCTGGCCATGGCCGGGAACAGGCCCTGAGCCCCGCAGGAGGATGGAGCTGGGCCACAGCCAAACTGCCCCGCAAACCTGGGCTGAGCAGCCAGGGCTGGCAATGGCTGGGGACAGAGGCTGGCGCTGACAAATGTCCTGGGCCGCGTTCCTGCTCTGCCCATGCCACCAAGGGCACAGAGCAGCCTCCTCTCTGGTCACTTGCCTGCTTTCAATGCCTTCCACAGGCGCTGGCCCTGCCCCACAAGGCCTGGGCTGAGTCCTGCCCCTGCACGCTCACACAGGCTGAGATGGACACTGATGCTTTCTGTGCCAGGCTCTCTCAGCCCAGCCCAGCTCCCTCCAAGCTCTGCCAGCTGCCCTGAGCTCTCGGCAGCACCAAGGGCCTCTCCCCAGCACAGCCCAGCTGGCTCTGGCCCCACAGCTCTGCTCAGGGCAGGCTGCTCTGGGCAGGGGCCCCATGGCCTCAGCCCCTCGGAAGGGCACAGCAGCAGCTGCAGCTCAGACAGGACTCAGCCCCAGCCATGGGGAAGGTTCTGGGCCAAGGGAAAAGGAGGCTCCCTGTGTGCCCTGCTCCTCTCTCCCTGAGGTGCTGAGAGCTCTGCAGCCCCTGCTGCCATCCCATCTGCCCAGGCCAGCACAACAGCCCCGGCCTTGGGGCCCTCAAGAGCTGCTCTTGCTCCTGGCCCAGGGCCCATCCCAAAGCTGGGGCAGCAAGAAAGCTTTTCCCATCTCTGTTCATTCTTCTCTGGTGAGGATGGATCCACAGGCATTGGGAGATTGCTGATAAATTTTACTACTTCAGAGGCCAATTCTTTCTTGAGCTCTTCAGTTCAGGAATTCAGTGAGAAAAACTCATAAACCCTTGTTCAAAACATACGAACAAGAAAAGCCCCTGGGAATAATATAAGTTTTCAATTCTTTTGTGGTTAATTAGACAATTTCAGAAGTGTATTCAAAGGGAATACACTATATAAAAAAACGATGCAGGGAGAAGTGTTTTCCTGTTTGTCTTGGTTTGAAAAGATAGGTATCTGCTAGGGAGAGGCAGGCCTCTCTAGGAATGGGGAATTCCAATCCCTTTCCTCTGTGTTATTGTATTTTGGAAGATCAAAAAACAAAACAAACAAACAAACAAACAAACAAACAAACACCAAAACACCTTTCAGTCAGAGCTATGGGAGAAAGGAATAACAGTCCTTTACTAGTAAATATAACAGGACACACAAGAACAGCAGTAATAATAATAATAAACAGGAACCCCAAGGGGCTTTGTCTCACAAGCCCCAGGCAGTCTGATCTCTTAGGACACCAAGACCATCAAGCTGAAACGGTGGAAACTCGGGGGCTCACGGCTAGAAACAGTGGCTTGTGCCAGCAGGCAGGGGGGTGTGCCAGCAGGCAAAGTGAGCAGTGCTGAAGAAGCCGTGGTGGATGGACCCAGGCTGACCCAGATCCAGCAGGGCAGGTGAAGAGCTCTAAATTCCTGGGCACTCCAGCAGATGATAGAATTCCCAGGACCGGACTCCTCTGTTAACCATGGACTTTTTGCAGCTAGCCCTCGCCTGACTGTCCTTCCCAAAAAAACGAGAGACAAGAGACCACCACCCTCAGCACCCGGGAGCCTTTTCCTCCCTGTTAACTAAGTGATCTACTACTTTTGTATGGATCAAGCACTCTTAAAGCATCAGTATTTAGTCTTCTAGCAACTTATGGGGGAAAAATTCCACAGGAAAACTTAACCCCCAACACTGTTTCATTTTCTTGTTTATAGATTGCTATCAGCAATGTCCAATTGATATTGACTCCCAGCACCTTCTACTGCATTTGAACAGATATGAAAATCAAGACCTTCATTGCTGACAATCAGGCAGACATTGACCCCATCCATACCCCACCATTTCCCTCATCCAACCCCTGTCACTCCTGTGGATCAGGAATAGTGTGGGCACAGGACCAGGGCAGGGATTCTTCCCCTGTGCTCAGAACTGGTTGGAGAACACCTTGAAGGCTTTGTCCAGTTATGGGCCCCCCAGCTTAGGAAGGACACGGAGAGGCTGGAGTGTGTTCAGAGAAGGGAAACAAGGCAGGTGAGGGGTCTGAAACACAAGTCCTATAAGGAGCAGCTGAGGGAACTGGGGTTGTTTATCCTGGAGAAGAGGAGGCTCAGGGGAGACACGGCAGTGTTACGGCACAGGTAGAACTTGATGATGTCCAAAGTATTTTCCAACCTTGCTGATTCTGTCATCTGTAGAAAAATGCCTTTTTCCCTCCTGCTGCTGAGGACTCCAGGACGATGTAGATGAATGTAGACAAGAGATCTCTGAAGTTGGGTCTTAGAAGAACAGGTTTATTGTCTAGAGTGTGAGGCCTTGCTCGGAGCCGCCAGGCGCAGCTGTGGCATGGCCTTGGAAGGTGGGGGCAGTGAGAGATAAAGAAATTCCAAGAGCAAGATGCAAGAGGCAAGAGAGAGGAGCAAAGGAGAGAAAAGAACAGATGAAGGAGCGAGGCCCAGTCTCGCAGCCCTCTGATAAGGGGTCTCGAGGTGGGCTGTAACAGGCTTGTGCCAATGGGGTTACAGATACTTGCTACTTCGGGGGGGTTACATGTGGGGGATGAATCATACATTGGAGGTTGTTTTTGCAGGCATCTAGTAGCTAGGACATTTTAAACATCAAAACTTACTTTCAATTCTATCTCAGTTACAGGTTTCACATTCTCAGAGTCCAAGCAATCATATTTATAGGGCTTTCTGGTTTCATCCTTCCCAACAGTCATCCTCTGAAACCACCTTGCAGTTGTTGCAGGATGAGCCCTGGGCCTCCTCTCCAGAAGGTCCAGCAGCCCACATCCCTCAGTTTCTCCTCACAGCCCCAAAGCCCATCCTGTCAGTCCTGCACAGCCTCTCCAGTGCAAGGGAAACACTGCGCAACTGAATAGCAGAATCAATATGATTTTAACAGAAGCCATTTATTGTTTACGTTAAACTCCAGGTATAGATTCGAGCACTACTCTCCACACCTACAGGTGTCTCTCAACTGGCTAAGCCACTTGTTGACAGGGCAAGCACACATCCTTCAGGTCACCTCATTGATCAAGCATCCATCATCATGTTGTGTGTCCTCTAAGTTTTGCATTGCTTTTAAACAGTTTCTCAGGCTCTTGGTTCTTTTTTTTAGCCCTGTTGTTATCTCAGTAACCTCAATGAATTCCCAGGAGCTCCTGGGCAAGGAGCCTTAAGTCCTATCTTACAATGCACGGTTTAGCCAAAAAAGTGTATTCTATTACCATCTGTGAACGCCAGGAGGGCAGGTTGTTTATCTCTTCCATCACCCATCCCTCATATCTCTGAGGAGGATCTTCTCTTAATGGGCCAGCTGTGTAAAACCAAATGGGGCAGTGTTTTTGATCTCTTCCATGACCCATCCTCTCTCCAGGGAGATATCTTCTGGTAATGGGCCATTGTCTCTCACTGCAGGACTGATAAAATTACATCATCCCATTGTGAGATGCTCCACCCAGAGGGAGGAGCCAAGCATTCCTACTTGGATATAAGCTGAGATTTAAACACCAGAAGCAGTCTGGTTTCCACAGGATTCCCTTAGGAAGACCAGACCCATCTACATCACCACTGGACCTTCAAAGGAAAACTGCACCCTTCTACAGGAGCCCTGCTTCTACAAAACCACATCTGTCACTCCAGGAGGACTGCAGCCACAATTTGATTGCACTGCTAGCAACATCCTGACTACCCCGATTAGGCTGGATTCTGACTCTGACAGGTTGGTTTTTGTTATGTTCTGTTTTGTTTTTTCTTTTGGTGTTTTGTTGTTGTTTTGTTTTTTTGTTTTTTTTTGTTTAACTTTTGGGGGTTTTACTTTTGTTTTTTTACTACTGCATTTTTAGTTTAATTTTCCTACTGAAGAACTCTTATTCCTATTGCCATATCTTTATTTGGAAGCTTATTAATTTCAAAATTACAATTCAGAGAGGCGGTTTGTATTTTCCACTTCAAGGGAGGCTCCTGCCTTCCATACCAGACCCCTGTTGTGCCAACCCAAGACAGGGAGCTCGTCTCAGATATCCTGGGGGGTCCCTTGGGTGGGTTTTTTTTAGGTGGGGATGTTTGAAGAAGTAAGAACTCTAAAGCTGGGTGGAAAATGCCCCTTGGGGGAACATTGGGGGGGTCCCAGTGGTGGCTGCTGGCAGAGGCCACCTGAAGGAGCAGAGCCCTGTGTCCCAGGACCTCAGACAGGGGGGAGCGCCGTGATTTGCAGGACCTTCAACAGCTTGGAGAGGGGCAGGGGGGACTCCTTGGAGCCCCTGCAACCCAAAGCAGAGAATAAAGGGAGAATCCCCCCAGCATCCATAAATGGAAAACGGGAAAGGGGGAAACATTTCGGATTCCTGGGATTTCCAGCAGCCTGGGGAGGGCAGGGACTCAGTAGATGGGGAACCCCCAGCACAGGTGTGACCCCCAGCAGCTGGGACGAGGGGGAAGGCCCAAACACCAAAGGAGAGAGATCAGAGACAAGGAACTCCACAAAGGAATTTTCAGGGATGATCTTGGTGTTTGATAGTCTATTAGGGACTCCAGATGTCTGGTGACTTGTAGAGATGGACTTGAGCAGAGGGACATTCAAACTCAACATACTCATCCCTTGTTTTTGTCCAAACCAGGATTTCCCATTCCCAAACCTTGACTGGATGGAGGAGAAGGCTGTGAGGAAGAGGAAGATGCCCCAGGGCAGCCAGGCAGGTGAGGAGGAAGTCAGTGCCCCTTTCCCCCTCTCTCCTGCTCCATCTCCCAGCCCAGCCTGGCTCCCGGCTGCAGGACAACTCCGCTGCCAATGCCGTCCTGACGGGGATGCTTTGGGGGAATCTCCTTCCCCTTCCTTGTGTCACGCAGGCAAATCCCATCCTGTCATTGTCCCTACACCCCTAGAAAAGGAGCTGAGAATGGAGAACAGGGAGGACAAATCCCCGTGGCAGAACCTTGTGGAAGAGGCCATTTTGATCAGCTCCATGGCACAGGAATCCAATGGGGCAGAAAAGATAAACAGATCTTGTGGGAGGAGGGGCTTCAAGCATATTCCAGGGTGCTCTGAGAAGGAAAGACCCACCCAGTGCCAGGAAAGTGGACAGAGCTTCAGCCAGGGCTCGGAGCTGGTGGTGCCTGAGCAGCTACATGATGGGGAGAAGCCCCACAAGTGCTTGGAGTGTGGGAAGAGCTTCAGCTACAGCTCCCTCCTGATCAGACACCTGCGGATCCACACCGGTGAGAGGCCCTATGAGTGCCCTGAGTGTCAGAAGAGATTTCAGACCAGCTCCAATCTCCTCCAGCACCAGCAGATTCACACAGAGGAGAGGCCCTTCTGCTGCCCTGACTGCAGGAAGGGCTTCAAGCGCAACTCCCACCTCATCAGGCACCAGCGCATCCACACCAGAGTAAGGCCTTACTAGTGTGGGGAATGTGGGATAAGCTTCAGCCGGAGCTTCAGCCTGATCTGCCACCAGAGGATCCACACCAGGGAACGGCCCTATGAGTGCGAGCAGTGTGGGAAGAGCTTCAGCCAGCACTCCAAACTTATCCGCCACCAGAACATCCATGCTGAGGAAAGGCCATACAAGTGTGGAGAATGCAGGAAGGCCTTCAACCAGAGGTCTCAGCTTATCGTCCATGAAATGATCCACACCGGGGAGAGACCCTACGAGTGTCCCCAGTGTGGGAAGAGCTTCTCACACAGCTCTCACTTGACCAAACACCAACAGAGGCACCGGTAAGGGAAGCCCTGCGAGCTCCAACTCCATCCCCCATCAGTGGAACCACATTGGGAAGACACTGGGCTGGTGGTCCTTTAGTTTGGTGGTTCCTAATATTCTTTTGATTCATCTTCCTCCTTTTAAAACCAGCAAAATTGGGCTGAAAATCAACAAATTCATCAAAGGCATCTGAAGCCTCACTTTTTCCTTGTGTTTCAAGAGAATCTGGGATTCCAGATGATACTTGGGAGGATTTGGGGCTATTTGGTGTGCTTGTCTCCATTTCTTAATGCTCAAAGAGACAAGAGGCTTTGATCTGTCACCTCAAAAACACTCATTGCCACTGAAAACTACTCAATCCCACCCCAAAATTACTCAATTCCTCAGCCCCTCTGTGTGGAATGGGGTTGGAAAGGGGTTGGGCAAAGTGGGATACAGATCAGGAGGGGTGAGGTGAGCACTGGCTGGGGCAGGATGGGTGGGATGGGGATTGGGAGGAGTGGAATAGGAGAATTAGGGCTTGGGAAGGGGGTCTTAATGTCCATGAGAGCTGGGATGGGTTTGGGTGGGGATTGGGAGGGTGTGGTGAAGTCTGGAATGAGACAGCCAAAGGTTTGGGATGATGAAGGGAGGGGGAACCCGTTCTTGAGAGAGTTTTTGAGTATTACACATTCTTGAAGGGATTTTGGTGCATCCCAGGTTTCTGAGGTGGTTTTGGGATGGTAACTGCCCCAGCCCCAGCCACTGCAGCCTCTGGTTCAGCCCCAAAGTGGCTGCCAAGCTCCTGGCACCCTGAAATCCCACCTGAGAGAGGGGCCAGAGCAGGTGAGGCTGTGACACGGCTGTGACACTGACACGTCCCACGGCGCTGGAGCTCACAGCAGCTGAGATGGTGCTGGATCCAAGGCCCTGACTTGTGGATCTCTCTCCCTTCTCCTGACTTCCTCTTCTCAAACCCTGGAAAATTGAAGTTGCAGGGTTTAGAGTTTTCTAAGTCAGTGCTTTGTGAAGTGCCTTACCATAATTCCAGGTTTTATAGAAGTTATAGACGAAGTTAAATACTATTCCTCTGTAAATGGTTAAGTCATAGTTTATAAGTTCAGATAAATACTGCCAAGTGCTATTTTGCTAAATTGTGAAGTTGGAGGTGTAAGTTGAAGTTCAGGTATAAGTCAAGTCCTGTTAAGTTGGAGCTCTGTGATGCTTTTAGGCGGTGTTCCTTTTATCCTTGTCCTCACTGTCCTCTTGTCACACACACACACAGGGACAGTTCTTGGTTCGTTTCTGGTTTGTTGCCTGGATTTTGTTTGGTTGTGTTGTTGCTTTCCTTCCTTGCTGTGCCTGAAGTGTCCAGTCAGGGACAGAGTGACTCTTGCAAGGAGCTTTGTCATGCCTCACCACCTGTGCTCCTAATTGATGATTTTTGTCAAGTATGCTAATCTGCTGCATTTATAGAACTGTATTCACGCTTTGGGGGGCTGGGCGTTTTGTGGACATTTTCCATATCTGCCCCTTGGAGGCCTCCAATAAAGATGAGCCTTTCTATTACCTCCTCTATAATATTATCTCCAAGGCTGTTACTTTCTTTCTGGGTTCCTGAAGAAGTCAACACAGACGGGCCTCATGGCACCAGGAGAGCTCTGTGACACAAGGACATCTTGGGGAACCAAGTGCCAACTGCAAACACAGCGGGCCCTCATGGAAGCCAGGTGCCACTTGGAGAGTGCCAGGGCACGTAGAGCTCAGTGTCCACTGTGACACAGCACAGCCCCACGGAACCCAGCAGAGCATTGTGACAACAGGGAATCTCATGGATGCAAGGCTCTACTTGGGCAAAGTGGGGCCTCCTGGGACACAAAGCCTTTTCCACGTGCCTCCCTCGCCTGGCTGTGGTGTCCTTGTTTGTCAGCAGTGGTTTATTTGCCCACCTGAAGCCCCCCTCCATCTCCTCCCCATCCCTGGATGTGGGAGATTAGGGACAGGCGGTCGGAAGATATCGCGTTGTATGGGCAGACAGAACCCCTCCCTCAGTACCTAGTTGGTTAGTATCCCTGGTAAGGTAAGCAGCACCTAACTTGTAACGTAAGCAGACAGATGTGATGTAGCAAACAGAGGTTTTATAACTCCATGTAACCAGTTAATAAACGCCATTAGCCGTCCACCACACTGGTGTCTGTGAGCTGGTGGTCCGAGCAGCCTGGCTGTGGCTGCCGTGTCGTTCCTGGAACCAGGTCGCTACGCCTCAGTGGAGGCAGCATGTGGTGCTGAAACCCCGGGAGTTGCCCAGGAGAACGGGAGTCGCCTGGACGGGTGAACGACGGCCGAGCGGCGGGGCCAGCTTGGCGGGAGGGATGCCTCCGGACCCACGCAGAGGATGGAAGCCCTTGTGAAGGTCGTTTCTCAGATTCATAAGCAGTGGGGAATTGATTGTAAAGCAAAAGATTTTACCCTCGCAGTGACAAGGCTTTTGCAACTTAGTATTATTGATAGACCGGTGGATATCCTCCACACAGATGTTTGGGATCAATGTACTAAGGCTCTTGCCGAAGACACAATATCTTCTGGCTCAGGGAAAAATCTTAAGGCATGGGGAAGGGTCGTGGAAGCCTTACAGAAGGCTCTGCACGAGCAAGAAACCTGGAAAGCTGCTCAAAATTGTTTAAAGATTTCTCCTTAACTGGGTGTCGCAGCAGCGACGCAAACTTTCTCAGAAGGAACTGTTGTTGAGAATTTTCAGAGTGTAAAAGAATGTAGTCTGAAGGTTAGTGATAATGTTCAGAGTGTCGATGGGGTTGGTTCTGCAGAGTGCAGAGGCTCAGAGGAGCAAGGGCTCGCTACAAAGCCTCCAAGCTCAGGGTCATACGCTGAGGGAATAAAACAGATGCAGTCATTTTATAACGGTCTAGCTGAAGAAGCTAGGAATGCTGGCAAAGCGGGAGAGGGACCTCCACTGTATGTGCTGCAAGATGGCATTGAATCCGTCGGGGAAAGCGGGAATGCAGTTGTATCAAATATGGAATGGGTGCGAGATAGCAATACTACAGAAAACAAAGAAGGTCTTTTAGATAGTGGGCTCGTTGCCAATGAAAACAAAGAGAGTTTGTTTGACAACGCGGACATGCGCGAGCAGAAAAAGGGGGGAGAACTCAAAGGGGGAATTGAAGCTAATCTTTGCCAAAAAGCACATTTTTCTAAGGCAAGAAGCTCCTACAGCAGGAGGCGGGGAGAGCTCAAGGGAAAGGGGAGGCCCAGGCCTGAGGGAAAGGGGCAGGGCCAAGAGGGAAGGGACGGCCCAGCCCTGAGGGAAAGGGGCGGGGTCGGAGCCCGACCAAAAGCTTCCAGAGCCCGGAAGCAGCCAGTCAGTCGACTTCCGGCTCTGAATTGGACTCCAGCTGGGACTGGGACAGCCAGTCCTCTGCTGCCAGCTCCGACAAAGAAGAAATAACAGTATATAAAATCAGTAATAACAATGTTTCTCCCTGGGTTGAGGGGAAGTCAGAAAAAGAACTAACTCCCCTCACAGACTGGAGGAAGATACAGATGGCATGTGCCGATTGGAATCCATCGGCCAAACTAGCTTTTCCAGTCCGATTAGGGGGTGCAGGCGGAAACCAGAGAACGTACTCATCGGTAAATCCTAAGGATGTACAAGCAATTGTTAAAGCAATCACTGACAGAGGGATCAATTCAGCAATGGTTTCTACTCTCATTGATAGTGTTTTTGGAGGGGATGACATGCTCCCATTTGACATAAAGCAAACTTGTAGACTGGTTTTTGATGGGGCAGGAATGATAGTTTTTAAACAAGAGTGGGAGGAAAATTGCGCAAAGCAACTAGCTTTGGTCACTGGTGCAGATCATCCGCTACACGGCTCCAGCCTGCGGTGGCTCATGGGCACAGACCCAACCCTGATCACCCCCAGGCACATCCAACCTAGCCAAAAGACTGATAAGTGGACAGTCCCATTCATACCAGGAATGTGGGTTTGTCAACAATCTGGAATAACCTCCTGTGTGTACCTTAGCAAATTCAATAACCTTGCTGACTTTTGTGTCCAAGTTCTGATTGTTCCTACAGTCCTGCATCACCAAGAAGAAGAAATGTATCGCTTTTTAGAAGAAACCATCCAGCTCCACAAAAGAGAAGTAATGACAGGTATAACCATTGCAATGCTCCTTGGCCTAGGAGCTGCCAGTACAGCCACAGGTGTTTCAGGTCTCGTGACCCAACACCAAGGACTTTCTCAGCTGCAAATGACCATTGATGAGGACTTGTTAAGAATTGAAAAATCCATCTCCTCTCTGGAGGAATCTATCTCCTCGCTTTCAGAAGTCGTCCTGCAGAGCAGGCGAGGACTGGACCTCTTGCTCATGCAGCAAGGAGGCCTGTGTGCCGCTTTGAGAGAAGAATGCTGGTTTTATGCAGACCATACCGGAGTGGTGCGAGGCTCCATGGCTGAACTGAGAGAAAGACAGGCCCAGAGAAAGAGAGAGAGAGAGAGGCCCAACAAGGATGGTTCGAGTCATGGTTCAATCAGTCCCCATGGCTAGCCACCCTTGTTTCCACCCTAATAGGCCCTCTCACCATGATACTCTTGGTATTGATTTTTGGGCCTTGCATTTTGAACAAGTTAGTGTCATTTGTTAGAAGCCATTTAGAGAAAGTCGACGTCCTATTTGTCGAACGCCTGCAATTACCATGAAGTGCACTTATTACTAACATGTTATATCACTTTGCATCCTATTATACTAACTTTAACAGCTTTTGCATTTTTTATAACATTTATACTTTTATAGGTGTTTTACTTAATCATGGGGGGGGGAGGAAATGTGGGAGATTAGGGACAGGCGATCGGAGGATATCGCGTTGTACGGGCAGACAGAACCCCTCCCTCAACACTTAGTTGTTTAGTGTCCCTGATAAGGTAAGCAACACATAACTTGTAACGTAAGCAGACGGATATGATGTAGCAAACAGAGGTTTTATAACCCCATGGAATCAGTTAATAAACTATATTTGCCGTCCACCACATTGGTGTCTGTGAGCTGGTGGCCCGAGCAGCCTGGCTGTGGCTGCCGTGTTGTTCCTGGAACGAGGTCGCTACGCCTCAGCGGAGGCAGCACCCAGTGTCTTTTCTGAGGGGAAAGAAAGGAACGCCCACAAGGTCCTTTGCTGTTCAGCTTTCCTGTGGTCTCTGTGGGTAACAAGGTTTGGTGGGGTCCTTTCCCCTTTGGCTGGAGAGGTGCCAAGTCCCAGTCCTTGATGAACACCCAGGCTCCTGGCTGGAATTGGTGTGGAAGTCACTCAGTGTCACATCAGACTTCATATGGAGCCCTGCAACGCAGAGGATTTTCCAAAGGGGCCACTGGGGCAAACAGGGAGATTTGGTCTGGCAGGATCTGTAAAACAATATCCTGTAACATCTACTTGTTTTCAAACAGAACACTTGGCTGCAGGGACATATTCCCACCATTCCTGCCCAGGTTTCATGATTCAATCAGCGTTCTTTCCCCAGAGTTGTTCCCTCAGCTGGCTCAGGAGGGCCATTTGGCCTCTGCACCCACACTCTGGCTCCATTATTAGGACTGCTGGATCCAAACCCTCCATCTCTACAAACAGTGCTGATTGGAGGTGGATCTCTTTCTTTCAGTTGTCAGTTGTTTTTAGAACTGACAAAATTGATATTTGTGCTACCCTGCCGTGGGGTTGAACAATGAAATCTTGTTCACTGTTGTTTAACAGAATTACTTTAACTTCTAGATAATTTGCATCAATTCCTCATTCCATGATATGAACACTTCTCAAGGCCAAGCTGCAGGAGCAGTGATCAAACCAAAGTGTCCTGGAGGAACCTGAATTCCTATTCCTGTATTGATAACTCCCATTTGCTTCTGATTTATCCTAATTAATTCCAATGCATGAAGGTCCAGCCCTGCAGCCTCTGGGGTGGCCCTGTCAGGAGCCATCACACCCAGAACAATTTCCCAGGAAGTCCAAGTCTCACTGTCCATGGTTGTATTTGCAAACTGGGTGCAGATGTGCACACCCAGAGAGTTTCCATTTCCCCAGTGAGCCCATTGTTAAGGGTATGGAGCATATCGGGGAGATGGCTTCTCCACCGGGACAGGTTCCCATCTCCTTATTTTTTCAACTGCTCTTTTGACAACCCCTTCACCCATTCAATCAATCCTGCAGCTTGTGGATAGTCAGGTACATGAAAAACGCAGCAGCCTTAATCACTGTATTCTTCACTGGAACAGACAAAGCATTCTGCATCACAGTATCAGCAAACCCTATAAAAACAGCCAAATTTTCCCTTCCTCTTTTATTCCTATCTACAATTTGCAAAGTTTACCACTGAAGTTTGGGTACTGGCCAGGTCTTTTCTGTCTGGTATTTAGTGTTACAGAGAGTAGCCAAAGCTAACCAATTAGTATTGTCAGCATTCTTTCACATTATTGACTTAAATTAAAAAAAAAATAAGATCACTGTATATTTTCAAATAGCTATTATTAATAATAATTATAATACTATATTTCACTTGCACTAAGAAACCTGAGTTTAAGATATAAACCTTCCTTCTCTCACTCCATGTGGGAGCATTCCAAAACCAATTCTTCCTTCTGTGGTGCTGTTTCCAATGTGCTGTTAACAAAATCCATTCTCATCTTCCCAAACCCACAAGTTCTTTTCCTTTTTCCGTATGCAATTTTTAGATGCATTTTACACATCCAGCAGTTCAGCCTCTTTTACCTGACTCCTCCATTCCTCACACAGTGCTCCAATCTCAGCCCACTTGAGAGCCAGCGAGCTCCAGGGAAGGGCTTCCCATCCAGGAATTTTGGATAGGACTGATTCCTTATTTACATTTAAAAAGTGACATTTTGTGGTGATCTAGCAAGACTTCACCAGTTTTAATTTACCAGTGGGCATGAGACATGACTTTAAAGAGTTAAGATTTTAGCTAAGGGTTAGAAGCAATTTATATTGATCAAGATGTAAGTTAGATTAGTATGTGGTAGGTTAATGATTATTAGATGCCCAAGCTAGAGCTAACTGTTCTATTATGAGCTTGTTTATAGAAAAAGTGGAGTAAGTGAACCGTCATAAGAACAGATTGAAACCACTAAGAACAATGGCCAGCACCTGGACTTGGTATCCATCAATCACGAAGCAGGGGACCTTGGACAGTGCCAGAGGGTCACAGAGACCTGATGAAGACTCTCCTGACTTCATCCTTTGAGACCACTGACCCAATTCAAGACCACCGACCCAATTCAAGAGAAGAACTGTGCACGCGTGAAGGACTGATAGCCTCATTTTAATACAGAGCGGGGATGGGAGGTGCTGGGGTTATGCATATGTATTGTAGGTAAGATCTTGGAAAATAAATAGAGAGCAAAGAGCCTTGTTCAGGACGGCCACGCCTTTCGGAGATGACTCCTGTGCCGCCCGCTGGTGAATAAACATACCACTTTCTAACTTTAACTAGTTAGAGAGTCTTTGTCGTGACTATATCGGTTTTCAATGACTTAATTTGGCGAGCCAGGCAGGAGAAGGTTCTGCTCGGCTGTGAGACCAGCTTGGGTAGAGGACCCCTTCAGGGCGCCCCCGGGATATTCCTGGAAGAGTGGGCTCTGCGGCCCAACCTGTTCATCCAGCAGCAGACAAGAACTCCTGACCATTAAAACTCCGGACAAAAAGGTATGTTTATACTTGAAAAATAGGTACCTTTTTGATATAGGTGGTTGGTAAGACACTGTGAGACGTCTTGTGCACAACACATGCCTAAGTTGTGACAGCTCTGCAGAGCCTGGTTTGGCTTGGTTTGGTTTGGTAACCCATGTCCCGTGGTGGGGAGGGGCAACCGGTTTTTGTTGTGCATTGATAATCTGTGTCCCGTGGTGGGGGCAACAGCAGCAATAGGATAACTGGCTTTGTTGTCAGTTTTTGGTTTAAAGGTACCTTAGTCATCCATAATTTGAGTGGCTAGCCTGAGTTTTAAGATGCAAAGGGTCCCGTTGTGGGTCGCAGAAAATCCTGATTGCGGCTCCGTGCATGCCAGGTGTGTGTGTGTGTGTAGTGTGCACAGATTTGTGTTTTGTGGATTTGTGTGTCTAGGCTGTGGAAGAATTATTGGTGCACCGTGTGTGTTGTGTTTTGTAAGAGTTTGTGTTGTAAGTGATTTGACCTGTAAGCCGTACGCATGGTCAGGAAAGGCTGTTGGTAAGTCGTGGGAGATGTCCCACACACTCGTACCTCTGTAGTGTGCTTGCAAGCTTGATTGGTACCTGGGCAGTTGTACTTGGTTGCCAGCAGAGAAAGCTGTTAAGCTGTTGTACCGGGCCGTGGAGAGCTCGGATTGTTGTTGCTGGCAGAAGGGGATTTTGCCATTTGCTGTGCCATAGAGGGCTCAGTTTGCTAGAATCCGGGACTAGCAATTGTAAGGGCAAATCCTGATTTGTGGTTGTTACACTGTGTGAATGCGTCCTGACTGTGAGAAAGATTGTGAGAGAGTTTGTTGAGACGTGCTACCAGCACGAAGCGATTGAGGAGTTTGGACCCACGGTTCCGTTTTCGGGTGACTGAAAGGGCCGGGGAAAAACGAAGCGAGTGAGGTGTATGAAAACCCTTAAAGCCCCCTCCCTGCTGTGACTGTGGTGTGTGTGTTTTGGTTACTGGGAGGGTGTTCACTGTAACTGTATTTTTGACGCAACATCCATCTTGTGCTAAAAGTTTTAAGTGCAGCATATGCTGAGTGAAAGAGTCGATTAGCCTCTGAGAGCTGAGGCATGAATGTTTTTGAAGTAGATTGAGGGCAGTCAAAGGACAGAACCAGTTTGCCACAAAGTAATAGAAACCCTTGACAAGAGCTTAGTTGTGATTTTAGGTATGGAAACTGTGTTTGTAGATTGTTGGAATTAAAATAAGGGTAACTTCAGTCTGAGAACTCGATCTGGCCAGATGAATAAAAGGAATTCCTTTATCTAAGTGGTTTAGGCTTGACTCGTAGGAGTTTGTGAATTCAGCAAACTGGTGAATAGACAGAGAAAATAAGGGAATGTATCTAGAAGGTTTGTATCAGATGTCTGTTGTGAGACTAGTGTCTCTGGAATAGGAGCAATGGACTGTGGAGTATTTAGAAAATCAAAAAGAAGTGAATGGAATGGCTTGTATTTTTGGGAATTTTCCTGCAGCTTTTGGTGCATCTAGAAGTTGTCACTGTGCCTGGTTGCTTTTGAAGTGTAAAATTTGTGCAGGATGTTACTATTGTTCTTCTGCTAACCGGTACAGAGAATGTGCCCAGTGTAAACAGCTCCTTGATCAAGCTGATTTAGAGCAACAATTTCTGTTTCAACTCCAGCTCCACCTTTAACTCCAACTGCATCTTTAACCAAAGCACTTTCTATTTCAACTCTGTCTCTAGCTCTAAGCACAGCTGAATCAACTCTGATTTCTATTTCAAGTTCAGCTTCATTTTCTATTTTATCCCCTACTCCGTCTACTCCATTTACTCCTAAATCTCTCCCAGTGCCCAACAGTGACAGTGAGGAAGAGGAGCCCTCTCCAAAGGTTCCTACAGCATCCCGGACTCAGAAACAAACCAAAGAAGAGGACATCACAATGGGGAGGCAGTGTTTGCTCATGTTAAGAAAAACTGAGATGGACCAGAGGATCTTACCCTAGGAGACCCTCTGGTTATAATGAAACTAGGGAA
>JANEHK010000513.1:11786-23562 GCA_025960845.1 Tachycineta bicolor | reverse complement strand
TTTTTTTTTTTTTTTTTTTTTTTTTTTTTTTTTTACTCCTGCATTTTTAGTTTAATTTTTAAATTTTTACTTTAGACCATGAGGAAGAGGAAGATGCCCTGGGACAGCCAAGCAGGTGAAGAGGAAGTCAATGCCCCTTTCCCCTCTCTCTCCTGCTCCATCTCCCAGCCCAGCATAGCCCCTGGCTGCAGGACAACCCCACTGCCAACGCCGTCCTGCCAGAGATGCAATGGGTGGATCTCCTTCCCTTTCCCTCTGGCACCGAGTCAAATCCCATCCTGTCCTTTTCCTTCCTCCAGCAGAAAAGGAGCGAGGATGGAGACCAGGGAGGACAAATCCTGAGGGCAGAACTTCGTAGAAGAGGCCATTTTGAGTGGCTCCATGGCACAGGATTCCAATGGGAAGGAAAAGCCCCAGAGATCCTGCATGAGGAGGGGTCCCAAACCCTTCGCAGGGTGCTCGGAGAATGGAAGACCCAGCCTGTGCCAGGAAGATGGACAGAGCTTCAGCCAGAGCTCCCAGCTGATCCAGAACCAGGTGATCCAAACTGGGAAATGGCCCTACAAGTGTGGGGAATGTGCGAAGGGCTTCAAGCACAACTCCACCCTTGTGACCCACTGGCACATCCACACTGGAGAGAGGCCTTACGAGTGCGGGGAATGAGGGAAGAGCTTCAGCCAGAGATCCCACCTGATCCGACACCAGATGATACACACCAGGGAGAAGCCCCATCCGTGTGAGGAATGTAGGATGTGCTTCAGCCAGATTTCCCACCTGATCTACCACCAGAGGAGCCACACTGGAGAGGCCCTACAAGTGTGGGCAATGTGGCAAGAGCTTCAGCCAGAGGTCCAACCAGGGTTGGTTGACCTGCCTGGGTTGGTCTGATCTGCCACCAGAGGATCCACACCAGGGAATGGCCTTATTTATGTGAGCCATGTGGGAAGATCTTCAGCCAGAGATCTCTCCTGATCTGCCACCAAAAGATCCACACCAGGGAGAGACCTTACGAGTGTCCCAAGGTTTCAGAGTGGCTCCAGTCTCCTCCTGCACCAGTGGATTCACATAGAATAGGGACCCTTCCACCCTTCCACCCTTCCAACCTTCCTGCCCCAACTGCGGGAAGGGCTTCAAGCAAAATTCTACCCTTATCCCCCAATGAATCATCCACCAAACGATCTGCACAGGAGAGAGGCCCTACCAGTGCAGGGAATGTGGGATGAGCTTCACCCACACCTCCCACTTGATTGCCCACCACAGCATCCTCACTGGGGAAAGGCCATACAAGCATGGGGAATGCAGGAAGGGCTTCCACCAGAGCTTCCATGTGATCGGGATATGCAAAGCAATCACACGAGGGATGAGAGAATTCACAGGTCAGAGTTGTTCCTCCGAGAGAGCCAAGGCCGAGAACCCCCCTGCCTGTTTATTTCTTACTTTTTATACATTTGTGGGTCTGGCTGTAGATTGGCTTCTGGAGTTTTCACCCCTCAGCTGAATGGCCAGACCAACTGTCAGTTACAATTGTTTTCAGGTTAGAAATATGCAAAAAAAGCACAGAGAAGGAAAACAAAGGATTTGTTTATGTTACATCTGTGGGAAAAATTGAAAACTGTTCCTAATATTGTTAAGTAGCTGAAAAGTCTGACTCTATTTTATGAACAATCAAAAGGCTTTAAAAAACTCAGAAAAACTCAGGGTACATCTCACCCCTTTAATTTTACACAGAAAGAAAAACAGAAAAAGAAAAATGAACAAATTTAGAAAGGGAATATATACAAATTCAATCACTGTCTGTGGAGGAATCATCAGAGTGATCACTCGAGGATTCATCCACTTGGTGGTTTTCAAGTTGATCACGGCTTCCATCTTGCCTGTCAGCTGAATTCTGCCTCTGTGGTCGCAGGTCAGGATGGACACACTTTGAAGGTAGCCAGCGTGTCCCAGTGTCCGTGGACACACACGCATACCCTCGCCCCATAGCGATTAGGTCATAAGGTCCTTCCCATTGCGTGGTGACTAAATTTTGGACCCATACCGTCACTCGAGGCTGTTGCTCACCGTCTGAAGCCTGCAATGAGAGATGATGGTTCAAAATGACAAGATTATTTGAGTTCTGCAGCACCGTAAGGTGATTGATGGTGTACAAAGCCTTTGCCAACTGACTGTGTGGGGTTTCGCCCTGCATTCCCCGTTTCTGCTTCTGAAGAACACGTTTGAGTGTACCATGATTGCGTTCTACAATCACCTGTCCTATCAGAGAATGAGGGATGCCAAAGTTATGTGACACACCCCATGACTGTAGGAACTGCCGTAGCTGCTGCGAGGCATAAGCAGGACCATTGTCGGTTTTCACAGCAGAAGGTATGCCAAGAACAGCAAAGGCCTGCCTCCAGTGGGCAATGACATCTCGGGCTTTCTCTCCTGTGTGAGCAGAAGCCCACATCGCAGAGGAGAATGTGTCCACCGTGACATGCACATACTTGAGCTGGCCAAACCTAGCGACCTGGATAACATCGGTCTGCCAAAGCTCCAAGGCTTTAAGGCCTCTGGGGTTAACCCCTGCCGGTAATGGCTCACCAAGGGCATGACAGTCGTCACACGACTCAACAATTTCATGAGCCTCAGTGGCTGTCAGTTGAAACTGCTTCTGCAGCGTATGCGCATTTTTGTGGAAAAACCCATGCAATGCCTTGGCCTGCACGAGCACGTCAGGCTGAGGGGCTACCCACGCTGGGTTAGCCAACTTGTCAGCCCTTGCCTTACCTTCCGCTACAAACCCTGGCAAATTAGTGTGACTCCGCACATGCAGAAGGTAGTATGGATGAACTCTGGCCTGAATTGCACACCACAGGGCCTTCAGTAAATGAAAGAGGGCAGGGTTACTGACCTCCTTCAACACTGAACAACCCAATCGCTGTGCGATGTCGGCAACATAGGCGGAGTCCGTGATCAAATTGAAAGGTTCCTGGGAAAATTCTCAAATGCCATGACAGCAGCCCTTAGTTCAACCAGTTGGGCTGACCCATCCTCATGGCCTTTCCAAAACCTGCCACTCAGATCAATCCTGCCAGGTAACAATGGCTTTTCCTGTTTTGCCCAAACCGTCAGTGAAGACGGTGGGACCTTGCACTGGCTCTTGGCTATTTTTGGGTCGTAGATAAAATTGAGCATTTTTGGCCACTTTCAATAGCTTGTGGCTAGGCAGATGGTAAGTGATCTGCCCTGAAAAACCCTCGAGAGCACTTTGCAGCGAAACATTGTTCGCATAGCTCCAATCAAATTCCTCCCTCTGAACCGGGAGCATGATCTTTGAGGGATCTGCACTCATCAATTGCAAACAGCATTGCCGGCACTTGATTATCAAGCGCGCAATCAATTCAAACAGCGCCATCGCTGTCTTATGCGGCTGATGAGGCAGGAAGACCCATTCCAAGATGTGCAGAGGATCAGTCCAATCATCATTCCATTGGCCGATGATACCTGTAGGATGTAAATCAGGAGTGGTAATGAACACAGTGACATCAATGGAAGGTTCAATGCGGTACACCTGGCAAGCCAAAACAGCTTGCTGAACCTCCTCCAGCACTTTTCGTGCCTCAGGGGTTAATTCACGAGGTGACTTTAAATCAGTGTCCCCTTTCAACAATTCAAACATGGGAGACAGTTGTGCTGTGGTCAGTCCCAAGTAAGGACGTAACCAAGTGATAACACCTACCAGCTTCTGAGCATCAATCAGTGTCTTCACCGATTGCACAAATTGCACCTCCTGGTGACGGATTGTCCGTTCCAGAATTTTGACCCCCAAATATTTCCAGGGAGGTTGTTGTTGTACCTTTTCTGGAGACACCTGCAGTCCATGTGAATGCAGAGCATTCAACAACTGAGGCTGTATCCTCAGCAGCTCATCCTGGGTGGGCACAGCCACCAAAATGTCGTCCATATAATGATAGACGTGAGCTTCAGGAAACTGCTTGCGAACTCCAGACAAGGCACGGGCTACATACCATTGGCACAACATTGGTGAATTCCACATTCCTTGAGGAAGAACTCTCCATTGATACCGCTGTGCGGGCTCTGCATTGTTTATTGTTGGTACCGTGAAGGCAAATTTTGGTCTGTCATCGGGATGCAGAGGGATCGTAAAAAAACAATCCTTCAGATCCACAATGAGGACCGGCCAGTCCGCAGGAAGCATGGTAGGCAATGGCATACCAGCCTGCAATGTTCCCATGCCTTCCATCACGGCATTGATCTTTCGGAGGTCTTGTAGCAACCTCCATTTCCCAGACTTCTTTTTGATACAAAAGACAGGAGTGTTCCAGGGACCGGTAGATGGTTCCAAATGCCCCTGATCCAACTGCTCCTGTACGAGTTCACGAAGGGCAACTAGCTTGTCATGAGGGAGGGGCCACTGGTTCTCCCAGATGGGTCTGTCCACCAGCCACCGTAAAGGAGGCGTGGGACACTCTGCGCCCTTCATCACAGTGGCCCCAATCAAAAATCCATTCCCAATCGCATCCCCCATGCAGCCAAAATATCCCTCCCCCAGAGGTTCTGAGGAATCTCAGCAACATGAGGCCAAATTATGGCTGTCTGTCCCTCCGGGTTCGTGATGGCCACGGGATTCTGGCTCACGTAGCGTTGCTTCGTTCCTCCGAAGCCCGCGATCGGTGTCTTTGCCAGGGTCAAAGGCCACTGCGGGGGCCAAGCAGCCAGGGAGAGAATGCTCACGTCAGCCCCCGTATCTAGGAGGCCTCGAAGGTGAATCTCGGATGGCGTTGCTCCAACCATGGACACGGTACACAGCGTCTCAGGACGTTCTTTGGTCAGGACAGCAGTCCAGCGCACCTGAGGTGGCCCTGTAGAGCCGAAGCCACCGTCTCCTCGCGACCGGTCCTCAGTTCTGGAAACAGAAGACTTAAAAGGAACAAGTTGAGCAATTCGTGTGCCTTTTGGAATAGTCAGAGGGGGAGTGGGTGTGGAGACCATTGCGTGAATCTGTCCCGAAAAATCTGCATCAATCAGTCCCAGGTGCACTATGATGCCTTGAATGGTGGCACTGGACCTACCCATCAAAAACGTGCTCATGCCATCACCCAAGGGACCAAAGGCATCCAGAGGAACCTTGTGTATTTTGTCCGAATCAATCACGACAGACTCGGCTGTGCAGACATCAAGACCTGCTGAACCGCGGGTGCTGGCTGCAAGCCTGCTGAGCAGATCTCCATTGGTTGGGGCTGAGGCAGAGACATTTGTTTCGGCACACGTCTCGCCTTCGCGCTCTGCGTCGCGTTTCCCGAACTGCCCAATGGCTGACCATTCACATGCACTGTCGCCTTACACGCATTTGCAGCGTGATTCGGCCTTCCACATCGTGCACAATAAAACAAGACAGCCATAGACTCCAGTGCCTTTCCGCCCTGTTTCTTCCTGATCCGAGCACCCCACTGCTGCTGTTGCACCCCTTGGGGAACGACCCAAGCAGGCTGCACAGCAGCAGCCACAGCTGGTTGCACGGCCGCAGGCACAGCCGGCTGGACTGCCGTAGCCACTGTCGGTTGAACAATCGTAGCCACAGCTGGCTGCACAGCTGTAGGCATGGCAACCACTTGTTGGCTGGAAGGGGATACCTTTGCACAGGCCCCAACCATCTCCGACATGGATGGTTCCCCGGGAAGCGCTTCAATTATCCTCTTGCAAACTGCATTGCAGTTGCCCTGAGCAAGGGACTGAATCATGAGCTTCCTTGCCACAGGATCACTCACCTGCTTCTCCACAGCAGCCGTCAGCCATCCTGCAAAGCGCAGGAAGGGCTCATCAACTCCCTGGACAATCGTTGCATAGGGCTGGTGTGGAGTAGCCAGCTGTAAGGTCTGCACCAGGGCTGCCATGCCTGTTTGTTGGCACTGCTCCTGGACCAAGGGGTCAAAATCAGCTGCCCATCGACCCTGGTATAATTGCCTGTTCCCATTAGCATATCAATATTAACCATATGCCTAGGATCACCCTGACCTAGTGTCCTATTCCGTTCCACCGCTCTGGTTGCCAGCTTAGTCCATGTATCCTCAAAGAAGTCATATTCAACCGGTGGGAGAAGGGCTCAAGCCAAGCTCCAAATGTCAAAGGGTGTCAAGGGACTGGCATTAAAACTACGGAGAACTTGCATCACCTCAGCTGAGCCCAGACCATACTTCCCGACTGCATCACGCAGTTCTGTCAAAGCCTGCCAAACCAAGGGTTGATAGATGTTATGAGTAGCACCCTGAAGGACAGGAAAGGCCTGAAGACCCTCAGATGAAGCAGCAGCACCTGCCTTATCCTGCCCTGTAGACCCCACAGGGTCAGATGCAGGCAATGCAGGTCCTGCACCGGCACTTAATCCTTCCACCTTAGCCTTTACTTCGTCCCAGAACTGGCCGTGGTCTCTCGGCCTTACGGTCACCTGACAAGGGGGTAGCGTCCAAGCTGTTGATGACGAGCCAACAGCGCGGGAACTATTGCTCTTATCAAAGACTGGCCGCTTTCCAGCCGTGTCCCCGCTTGCGCTGAACTTAACCACCTCACCGCCCGTAGCCGCCGCTGCAGCGCTCGCAGCGGGAAGCGGGGGCGGGGTCGGACTAGCCGCTGGTGTCAGGCCCGCTGCATCCGCAGCGGATCTGGAGCCCGCGCTGGCCGCCGGAGACCGGTCAGATGCCTCTGCGACAGGCACAACTGCTAAGAGGGTCGTGTCACGTCTAATCGGAGGGGGAGACTGCACCTCCTTCCCTGGCGGGGCCGCTTCGGTCCTTGCTGGCTGCCCATTAAGACTGGCCATCTCAGAGCCTCTTCCCGCCCCGCGAGCATCGCCAGCAGCCCATGGGGCTGGCGTGGCAGGCGGAGTGTTCGGAACCCCCCCGATAAGGGGTCCCTCGGGGGCCCAGGAGCCCGCGCCCCACCCCCGCCCGGAGCGGGGTGAAGCTGTCAGCCCGCCTGTGGGGGCGGTGCCCGCCAAGGGGCTGACCGGGACTCTGCCTTTGGCAGTGTCCCGCGGCGGCGCGGGGGCAGAGGCAGCCAGTACAGCCGCCTCTGGACCCGGGCTGGGCGGCAGAGCAGGCAGCGTCACGTCACCTGTCTCCATCGGATACGTGACGGTCGTGCGACAAAAGAGGCAATGTATAGTAACCGAATTCTCGCCAAACAAAAGCGGAGCCTGCTCTCCCGGGCCGCGCCCCCCCACCAAAGCCGGAAAGGCATGGAGTGGAGGAGGCTCCGCCCCGCTCCGGCGGCTCTGTGGAGCGGGGATCGGCGGGAACGGCCCCGGGCTCAGCGGGGCTCTGCTCCGCCTCTGCCCGAGACCAGCGCCGGAACCCGAGGGGGGGGAAACCCCCCGCGCAGGAACGGGGGATGGAGGGGAAGAATCGCAAAGAATCTCAAGTTCAGATCCCGGATCTGAAACAATGACCCTGCCTCCTTCCAGCTCACCGTCCCACTTTGGAACGGGGCTTCCAGTCATCGAGCTGTAAGGGGTCGACTTAAAAACCGCTCTCTCAAATAATTTCCATTGCGAAATTAATTCTGCAATTTCTTCCTCATGTTCTATATCAATGCAGTCTAATATGCAGTCCCTCAGGAGGTACCACTCTCATCGTTTTAACACAGACCCTGGAGTAGGAAAGAACCCATGTCTCCTGCCCCATGTAAATAGATGTTGAAGGCCCTCTTGGGATATCTGAGCATCGGTCCGCTCCAAGATATCCTCCCAAAGTTCCCAGACTAAGGAATCCTTCATGATAAACACAAACCAGGTAAAGAGGGGAAAGAAAACCTCACCAAAACGCTCCGCACACGGGGTCACCAGATGTCGCCGAGACACAAAGCAATCACGCAGACACAAATCATTCAAAAGCAGAGAACCTCCTGATTCCAGCTTACCACCTCGAGAGCGGAGAGAGCAGGAAAAAAGAAGGGCCTCCTTGTTTATTCTTTACTTTTTATACATTTGTGGATCTGGCAGAAGATTGGCTTTTTGGGTTTCCACCCCTCATCCTCAGTGGCCAGACCCACTGTCCGTTACAGTTGTTTTTCAGGTTAGAAATATGCAAACAAAAGATAAAGAATGAGAAACAAAGGGTTTGTTTGTGTTACATCTATGGGAAAGGTAGAAAACTGCTCCTAATATTGTACAGTAACGAAAAGATCTGACTCCATTATGAATTTCAAGAAGGCTAATAAGAAAGCTCAGAAAAACCAGGGTAACATCCAACTTACTGTTTTTCTGTCCCATTTTTCAAGATTTTATCTATTTGTCCCCCACCTCTGTTTTTCACTTTCTCTTACAACCTAAAAACCACTTCTATTTATGCACACAGAAAAAAATCCCTTATATCCTACACAACTATTCAACACAATACACCTTCCTCCAAGGAGTTATAACAATCAACATTACATGTGCTTTCATCCATCTACTCTTACTTCATTTCTCCTTCACTTTTACACACTCTTTCACACCCTTAGGACATGAAGCTGATCCCTGTTTGCCAGAGAATCGCGGCTCTGTGTGGCCCTCTCGCCTTGGGTTTGGTCTCTGGGATCCAGTATAGCTGGGCCTCTGAGGAGGGCCCAGAATCTGGTCGCCTCTTGTGCCGATCCACCTATGAGGTTAATTTGCGTGTCACTTACACTTTTACTATGAACCCCCAGTCTCCACACGCCCAGACGGAAAAGGGCTGAATCGCAGGTCACACACACGTTCTGCCACAGCCCCCACCCGCCCAGGGAAACTGAGGCAGATTTTGTGTGTGACTCACTCTCACAAACAAAACAACAATAAGGTACCTTTTACCTTCAAATCATCTATTACAATTTTAGGTGTTACTGGCCAGTCCCGGTGCTCTTGGATTTCCCTTCAATCCAGCTGTGTTGTCCAATCTCAGATGTTCTTGGGCACTTTATCCCTCAATCCAGCTGCATTGTCCAACCCTAGATGCTATTGGGCATAACCTCAATCCGGCAGAACCCTGGGTGCTCTTGGGATATTAATCCCTCAACCCAGCAAAAGTTTTAGCCCTGGATGATCTTACGCAATTACCCCTAAATCCAGCAGACTTTTTGCTTCCTAGGGGTCCCATCCCTTCTCTAAAACTCAGTCCCAGTTTCCCTGAGGGGGTTCTCTCACTCTTCTTAGCACTCACTTTGTCTCTTTACTGGCCGTCTTTCTCGCGAAAGAACGGAAACGCAGCATAGGAGACTCCGCACTCGCTTAGCAGGTCTGGGCTAACCAGCTGCCTCTCATTCACACACATTCATCCCCCCCTTAACCGCCCCATCCAAACCAGTACTTCCCTGTCCTTTGTCCTTGGGTCTTTGTCTTCGTGTACACTTTAGTCTTAGGGGCTAACTACCGCGGTTTTAGGGAATCTTTTCCCTTTTCTTTGTTTTATTGCCTCCTTTTGTCCATTGATCGTAACCTGCATCTGCCGGTCACAGCAGGGGAACACAGAGCGAGGTTGCCAACTGGGCAGGGCACGCCGTCCTTACCCTGATTCCACTGAGGCACTGGCAGTGAGGTATTTTAACCATCCTCTGCTATCATAATTGTGAAAAATGCCAATCACTTGTTTTAAAATTTTAAAAGTTTAATAGTAAATAAGATGGTTATAAAAATAGAATTAGAGTAAAAAATTGAACAATTAGAGTTAGTACAATACGAGACAATAAAAAACAAAGTTACAGATGTCTGGGTGCCTCCCCAAGCAAAAAGCTCCGAACAAGGACCCCTGTTAACAAAGGATTATCTCTTAAAAGCAATAGCCTGTTGATTATTCATACATTTCATACATGATGCATAAATTCCATTCAAACAAAGAATTGTCTCTGGTTAGTGTCGCTTTTTTCCTTTAATCTCTATGGCGTCCACAGGGCTGAGCGAAGCAGGAGGAGTTGGTCTCTTCTGATAAGGAAGAAGTAAATTCTTTTTTCTCTGAAAGATTTACGTTTTCCTGTGGTTGGTACATAAAAACTACATTTTAACTACAAAACTACATTTACCATACTATCAAACTATTAATACGACATTAACAATCCATACAACATAATACATATAGTAAATATCTTGCGTAGAGCCATATAATATGCACTTTTCACATAATCTATACCCCTTAATTTCTAACCCTGTGTTTCAGGGACACCCAGGATATCTAGGAAGGGGGAGTTCACTAGGTCTCTGCTTTTGCAGAAAAGTGGGTCTGGGGGCTAAGAAAGGCAGAAATGAGGGTCCAAGGTGTTTCAGGCCATTCCAGAGTCAAGCATATGGGAAGTCTTTAGGCTGGGAGCCATGGGATGGCCAGGAAAAGGGGGGCACAGGGTCCTGATTTCTAGAAATATAGGATTTACTGTAGGCCTCCCCTCGGTCCCCCAGGAGCAGCCCCAGAGCTGGGACCATCGTCCTGCTTCAGGGAGATCCTGGCGGTGCAGGTTGGGAGATGCCACAGTGTCCAGGGGAGGGCTGGGAGGGAGCGGGGGGATCACTTCCAGATGTCCTCAGTGAAGGTTCTGTAAATCCCAGTTAATCCCAGACATCTCCAGTGTGTTCCCAGTCATCCCCAGGATAGTTACAGATATTCCCAATATATCCCAGTTGTCCTGAGTGTGTTCATAGTCATCACCAGCCACTCCCAGCAATCCCAGTAAGATGCTTGTTATCTCAGTATGATCTCAATCACATCCAGTATATCCCAGTTGCCCCCAGCATGCATTCAGTCATTTCCAGTTCCTCCAATTTGCTTGCAGCATGAACCCAGTTTCCCTTTGTTGCTCCCAGTGGCCCAAAGTGTGATCCCAGTTGCTCCCTTTCAATAACAGTAGGATCTCAGTAACCTCCAGTATGATCCTAGTCACATGCCAGCACTCCCAGTATGATCCCAGTATAATCCTAGTTCCTTCCAATCACTCTCAGTATGGTCCCACTTGCCTCCAGCTAGATCAAACCAGTCAGTTCCAGTATGATGCTATTGCTCCCAGTGTGCTCTCAGTGGCTCTCAGTCAACCCCCAGTATGGGGGATGATGCGCAAGGGCGGGGGGATGTGGGTTCCCCCACAGTGGGGGTTGGTTTTCCTGGGCTGGGCCCTCCGAGATCTGCTGGGGACACGTGGGTACTGCGCGGGGGGACGTGGGGTTTGGGGAGCGCCAGGAGAGCCATGGCTTCCCTGAACGAGGAGACCCCCAGAACCCTCAAGGGACCCCAAGAGGAGGCAACCTCTGGGATTGCCAGGACCCTGGCAGGGTTGCTGGAGCTGAAGGGGCAGGGTGGCTGGGAAAGGGGTTCAGGAGTCCTGGTGATGGAAGTGGCTACTCCCAGTATGGGCACAGTTGCCCCCTCCAGTGAGGTTCCAGTTACCTCGGCACTCCCAGTCATTACCCATTATGATGCAGTTTGCCCCAGCATGGTCCCAGTTGCTCCCAGTTGCTCCCATTGCCTCTCACTGCAGGACTGATAAAATTACATCATCCCATTGTGAGATGCTCCACCCAGAGGGAGGAGCCAAGCATTCCTACCTGGATATAAGCTGAGATTTAAAGCACCAGAAGCAGCCTGTTTCCGCTGGATTCCCAGAGGAAGACCAGACTCATCTACACCACCACTGGACCTTCAGAGGAAAACTAACCCTTCTGCAGGAACATTGCTTCTACAAAACCACATCTGTCACTCCAGGAGGACTGCAGCCACAATTTGATTGGACTGCTAGCAAAACCCTTAACAACCAGGTATCAAGTTGTAGTCTAACTCTATAAGCA
>JANEHK010000513.1:0-11776 GCA_025960845.1 Tachycineta bicolor | reverse complement strand
TTTTTTTTTTTTTTTTTTTTTTTTTTTTTTTTTTACTCCTGCATTTTTAGTTTAATTTTTAAATTTTTACTTTAGACCATGAGGAAGAGGAAGATGCCCTGGGACAGCCAAGCAGGTGAAGAGGAAGTCAATGCCCCTTTCCCCTCTCTCTCCTGCTCCATCTCCCAGCCCAGCATAGCCCCTGGCTGCAGGACAACCCCACTGCCAACGCCGTCCTGCCAGAGATGCAATGGGTGGATCTCCTTCCCTTTCCCTCTGGCACCGAGTCAAATCCCATCCTGTCCTTTTCCTTCCTCCAGCAGAAAAGGAGCGAGGATGGAGACCAGGGAGGACAAATCCTGAGGGCAGAACTTCGTAGAAGAGGCCATTTTGAGTGGCTCCATGGCACAGGATTCCAATGGGAAGGAAAAGCCCCAGAGATCCTGCATGAGGAGGGGTCCCAAACCCTTCGCAGGGTGCTCGGAGAATGGAAGACCCAGCCTGTGCCAGGAAGATGGACAGAGCTTCAGCCAGAGCTCCCAGCTGATCCAGAACCAGGTGATCCAAACTGGGAAATGGCCCTACAAGTGTGGGGAATGTGCGAAGGGCTTCAAGCACAACTCCACCCTTGTGACCCACTGGCACATCCACACTGGAGAGAGGCCTTACGAGTGCGGGGAATGAGGGAAGAGCTTCAGCCAGAGATCCCACCTGATCCGACACCAGATGATACACACCAGGGAGAAGCCCCATCCGTGTGAGGAATGTAGGATGTGCTTCAGCCAGATTTCCCACCTGATCTACCACCAGAGGAGCCACACTGGAGAGGCCCTACAAGTGTGGGCAATGTGGCAAGAGCTTCAGCCAGAGGTCCAACCAGGGTTGGTTGACCTGCCTGGGTTGGTCTGATCTGCCACCAGAGGATCCACACCAGGGAATGGCCTTATTTATGTGAGCCATGTGGGAAGATCTTCAGCCAGAGATCTCTCCTGATCTGCCACCAAAAGATCCACACCAGGGAGAGACCTTACGAGTGTCCCAAGGTTTCAGAGTGGCTCCAGTCTCCTCCTGCACCAGTGGATTCACATAGAATAGGGACCCTTCCACCCTTCCACCCTTCCAACCTTCCTGCCCCAACTGCGGGAAGGGCTTCAAGCAAAATTCTACCCTTATCCCCCAATGAATCATCCACCAAACGATCTGCACAGGAGAGAGGCCCTACCAGTGCAGGGAATGTGGGATGAGCTTCACCCACACCTCCCACTTGATTGCCCACCACAGCATCCTCACTGGGGAAAGGCCATACAAGCATGGGGAATGCAGGAAGGGCTTCCACCAGAGCTTCCATGTGATCGGGATATGCAAAGCAATCACACGAGGGATGAGAGAATTCACAGGTCAGAGTTGTTCCTCCGAGAGAGCCAAGGCCGAGAACCCCCCTGCCTGTTTATTTCTTACTTTTTATACATTTGTGGGTCTGGCTGTAGATTGGCTTCTGGAGTTTTCACCCCTCAGCTGAATGGCCAGACCAACTGTCAGTTACAATTGTTTTCAGGTTAGAAATATGCAAAAAAAGCACAGAGAAGGAAAACAAAGGATTTGTTTATGTTACATCTGTGGGAAAAATTGAAAACTGTTCCTAATATTGTTAAGTAGCTGAAAAGTCTGACTCTATTTTATGAACAATCAAAAGGCTTTAAAAAACTCAGAAAAACTCAGGGTACATCTCACCCCTTTAATTTTACACAGAAAGAAAAACAGAAAAAGAAAAATGAACAAATTTAGAAAGGGAATATATACAAATTCAATCACTGTCTGTGGAGGAATCATCAGAGTGATCACTCGAGGATTCATCCACTTGGTGGTTTTCAAGTTGATCACGGCTTCCATCTTGCCTGTCAGCTGAATTCTGCCTCTGTGGTCGCAGGTCAGGATGGACACACTTTGAAGGTAGCCAGCGTGTCCCAGTGTCCGTGGACACACACGCATACCCTCGCCCCATAGCGATTAGGTCATAAGGTCCTTCCCATTGCGTGGTGACTAAATTTTGGACCCATACCGTCACTCGAGGCTGTTGCTCACCGTCTGAAGCCTGCAATGAGAGATGATGGTTCAAAATGACAAGATTATTTGAGTTCTGCAGCACCGTAAGGTGATTGATGGTGTACAAAGCCTTTGCCAACTGACTGTGTGGGGTTTCGCCCTGCATTCCCCGTTTCTGCTTCTGAAGAACACGTTTGAGTGTACCATGATTGCGTTCTACAATCACCTGTCCTATCAGAGAATGAGGGATGCCAAAGTTATGTGACACACCCCATGACTGTAGGAACTGCCGTAGCTGCTGCGAGGCATAAGCAGGACCATTGTCGGTTTTCACAGCAGAAGGTATGCCAAGAACAGCAAAGGCCTGCCTCCAGTGGGCAATGACATCTCGGGCTTTCTCTCCTGTGTGAGCAGAAGCCCACATCGCAGAGGAGAATGTGTCCACCGTGACATGCACATACTTGAGCTGGCCAAACCTAGCGACCTGGATAACATCGGTCTGCCAAAGCTCCAAGGCTTTAAGGCCTCTGGGGTTAACCCCTGCCGGTAATGGCTCACCAAGGGCATGACAGTCGTCACACGACTCAACAATTTCATGAGCCTCAGTGGCTGTCAGTTGAAACTGCTTCTGCAGCGTATGCGCATTTTTGTGGAAAAACCCATGCAATGCCTTGGCCTGCACGAGCACGTCAGGCTGAGGGGCTACCCACGCTGGGTTAGCCAACTTGTCAGCCCTTGCCTTACCTTCCGCTACAAACCCTGGCAAATTAGTGTGACTCCGCACATGCAGAAGGTAGTATGGATGAACTCTGGCCTGAATTGCACACCACAGGGCCTTCAGTAAATGAAAGAGGGCAGGGTTACTGACCTCCTTCAACACTGAACAACCCAATCGCTGTGCGATGTCGGCAACATAGGCGGAGTCCGTGATCAAATTGAAAGGTTCCTGGGAAAATTCTCAAATGCCATGACAGCAGCCCTTAGTTCAACCAGTTGGGCTGACCCATCCTCATGGCCTTTCCAAAACCTGCCACTCAGATCAATCCTGCCAGGTAACAATGGCTTTTCCTGTTTTGCCCAAACCGTCAGTGAAGACGGTGGGACCTTGCACTGGCTCTTGGCTATTTTTGGGTCGTAGATAAAATTGAGCATTTTTGGCCACTTTCAATAGCTTGTGGCTAGGCAGATGGTAAGTGATCTGCCCTGAAAAACCCTCGAGAGCACTTTGCAGCGAAACATTGTTCGCATAGCTCCAATCAAATTCCTCCCTCTGAACCGGGAGCATGATCTTTGAGGGATCTGCACTCATCAATTGCAAACAGCATTGCCGGCACTTGATTATCAAGCGCGCAATCAATTCAAACAGCGCCATCGCTGTCTTATGCGGCTGATGAGGCAGGAAGACCCATTCCAAGATGTGCAGAGGATCAGTCCAATCATCATTCCATTGGCCGATGATACCTGTAGGATGTAAATCAGGAGTGGTAATGAACACAGTGACATCAATGGAAGGTTCAATGCGGTACACCTGGCAAGCCAAAACAGCTTGCTGAACCTCCTCCAGCACTTTTCGTGCCTCAGGGGTTAATTCACGAGGTGACTTTAAATCAGTGTCCCCTTTCAACAATTCAAACATGGGAGACAGTTGTGCTGTGGTCAGTCCCAAGTAAGGACGTAACCAAGTGATAACACCTACCAGCTTCTGAGCATCAATCAGTGTCTTCACCGATTGCACAAATTGCACCTCCTGGTGACGGATTGTCCGTTCCAGAATTTTGACCCCCAAATATTTCCAGGGAGGTTGTTGTTGTACCTTTTCTGGAGACACCTGCAGTCCATGTGAATGCAGAGCATTCAACAACTGAGGCTGTATCCTCAGCAGCTCATCCTGGGTGGGCACAGCCACCAAAATGTCGTCCATATAATGATAGACGTGAGCTTCAGGAAACTGCTTGCGAACTCCAGACAAGGCACGGGCTACATACCATTGGCACAACATTGGTGAATTCCACATTCCTTGAGGAAGAACTCTCCATTGATACCGCTGTGCGGGCTCTGCATTGTTTATTGTTGGTACCGTGAAGGCAAATTTTGGTCTGTCATCGGGATGCAGAGGGATCGTAAAAAAACAATCCTTCAGATCCACAATGAGGACCGGCCAGTCCGCAGGAAGCATGGTAGGCAATGGCATACCAGCCTGCAATGTTCCCATGCCTTCCATCACGGCATTGATCTTTCGGAGGTCTTGTAGCAACCTCCATTTCCCAGACTTCTTTTTGATACAAAAGACAGGAGTGTTCCAGGGACCGGTAGATGGTTCCAAATGCCCCTGATCCAACTGCTCCTGTACGAGTTCACGAAGGGCAACTAGCTTGTCATGAGGGAGGGGCCACTGGTTCTCCCAGATGGGTCTGTCCACCAGCCACCGTAAAGGAGGCGTGGGACACTCTGCGCCCTTCATCACAGTGGCCCCAATCAAAAATCCATTCCCAATCGCATCCCCCATGCAGCCAAAATATCCCTCCCCCAGAGGTTCTGAGGAATCTCAGCAACATGAGGCCAAATTATGGCTGTCTGTCCCTCCGGGTTCGTGATGGCCACGGGATTCTGGCTCACGTAGCGTTGCTTCGTTCCTCCGAAGCCCGCGATCGGTGTCTTTGCCAGGGTCAAAGGCCACTGCGGGGGCCAAGCAGCCAGGGAGAGAATGCTCACGTCAGCCCCCGTATCTAGGAGGCCTCGAAGGTGAATCTCGGATGGCGTTGCTCCAACCATGGACACGGTACACAGCGTCTCAGGACGTTCTTTGGTCAGGACAGCAGTCCAGCGCACCTGAGGTGGCCCTGTAGAGCCGAAGCCACCGTCTCCTCGCGACCGGTCCTCAGTTCTGGAAACAGAAGACTTAAAAGGAACAAGTTGAGCAATTCGTGTGCCTTTTGGAATAGTCAGAGGGGGAGTGGGTGTGGAGACCATTGCGTGAATCTGTCCCGAAAAATCTGCATCAATCAGTCCCAGGTGCACTATGATGCCTTGAATGGTGGCACTGGACCTACCCATCAAAAACGTGCTCATGCCATCACCCAAGGGACCAAAGGCATCCAGAGGAACCTTGTGTATTTTGTCCGAATCAATCACGACAGACTCGGCTGTGCAGACATCAAGACCTGCTGAACCGCGGGTGCTGGCTGCAAGCCTGCTGAGCAGATCTCCATTGGTTGGGGCTGAGGCAGAGACATTTGTTTCGGCACACGTCTCGCCTTCGCGCTCTGCGTCGCGTTTCCCGAACTGCCCAATGGCTGACCATTCACATGCACTGTCGCCTTACACGCATTTGCAGCGTGATTCGGCCTTCCACATCGTGCACAATAAAACAAGACAGCCATAGACTCCAGTGCCTTTCCGCCCTGTTTCTTCCTGATCCGAGCACCCCACTGCTGCTGTTGCACCCCTTGGGGAACGACCCAAGCAGGCTGCACAGCAGCAGCCACAGCTGGTTGCACGGCCGCAGGCACAGCCGGCTGGACTGCCGTAGCCACTGTCGGTTGAACAATCGTAGCCACAGCTGGCTGCACAGCTGTAGGCATGGCAACCACTTGTTGGCTGGAAGGGGATACCTTTGCACAGGCCCCAACCATCTCCGACATGGATGGTTCCCCGGGAAGCGCTTCAATTATCCTCTTGCAAACTGCATTGCAGTTGCCCTGAGCAAGGGACTGAATCATGAGCTTCCTTGCCACAGGATCACTCACCTGCTTCTCCACAGCAGCCGTCAGCCATCCTGCAAAGCGCAGGAAGGGCTCATCAACTCCCTGGACAATCGTTGCATAGGGCTGGTGTGGAGTAGCCAGCTGTAAGGTCTGCACCAGGGCTGCCATGCCTGTTTGTTGGCACTGCTCCTGGACCAAGGGGTCAAAATCAGCTGCCCATCGACCCTGGTATAATTGCCTGTTCCCATTAGCATATCAATATTAACCATATGCCTAGGATCACCCTGACCTAGTGTCCTATTCCGTTCCACCGCTCTGGTTGCCAGCTTAGTCCATGTATCCTCAAAGAAGTCATATTCAACCGGTGGGAGAAGGGCTCAAGCCAAGCTCCAAATGTCAAAGGGTGTCAAGGGACTGGCATTAAAACTACGGAGAACTTGCATCACCTCAGCTGAGCCCAGACCATACTTCCCGACTGCATCACGCAGTTCTGTCAAAGCCTGCCAAACCAAGGGTTGATAGATGTTATGAGTAGCACCCTGAAGGACAGGAAAGGCCTGAAGACCCTCAGATGAAGCAGCAGCACCTGCCTTATCCTGCCCTGTAGACCCCACAGGGTCAGATGCAGGCAATGCAGGTCCTGCACCGGCACTTAATCCTTCCACCTTAGCCTTTACTTCGTCCCAGAACTGGCCGTGGTCTCTCGGCCTTACGGTCACCTGACAAGGGGGTAGCGTCCAAGCTGTTGATGACGAGCCAACAGCGCGGGAACTATTGCTCTTATCAAAGACTGGCCGCTTTCCAGCCGTGTCCCCGCTTGCGCTGAACTTAACCACCTCACCGCCCGTAGCCGCCGCTGCAGCGCTCGCAGCGGGAAGCGGGGGCGGGGTCGGACTAGCCGCTGGTGTCAGGCCCGCTGCATCCGCAGCGGATCTGGAGCCCGCGCTGGCCGCCGGAGACCGGTCAGATGCCTCTGCGACAGGCACAACTGCTAAGAGGGTCGTGTCACGTCTAATCGGAGGGGGAGACTGCACCTCCTTCCCTGGCGGGGCCGCTTCGGTCCTTGCTGGCTGCCCATTAAGACTGGCCATCTCAGAGCCTCTTCCCGCCCCGCGAGCATCGCCAGCAGCCCATGGGGCTGGCGTGGCAGGCGGAGTGTTCGGAACCCCCCCGATAAGGGGTCCCTCGGGGGCCCAGGAGCCCGCGCCCCACCCCCGCCCGGAGCGGGGTGAAGCTGTCAGCCCGCCTGTGGGGGCGGTGCCCGCCAAGGGGCTGACCGGGACTCTGCCTTTGGCAGTGTCCCGCGGCGGCGCGGGGGCAGAGGCAGCCAGTACAGCCGCCTCTGGACCCGGGCTGGGCGGCAGAGCAGGCAGCGTCACGTCACCTGTCTCCATCGGATACGTGACGGTCGTGCGACAAAAGAGGCAATGTATAGTAACCGAATTCTCGCCAAACAAAAGCGGAGCCTGCTCTCCCGGGCCGCGCCCCCCCACCAAAGCCGGAAAGGCATGGAGTGGAGGAGGCTCCGCCCCGCTCCGGCGGCTCTGTGGAGCGGGGATCGGCGGGAACGGCCCCGGGCTCAGCGGGGCTCTGCTCCGCCTCTGCCCGAGACCAGCGCCGGAACCCGAGGGGGGGGAAACCCCCCGCGCAGGAACGGGGGATGGAGGGGAAGAATCGCAAAGAATCTCAAGTTCAGATCCCGGATCTGAAACAATGACCCTGCCTCCTTCCAGCTCACCGTCCCACTTTGGAACGGGGCTTCCAGTCATCGAGCTGTAAGGGGTCGACTTAAAAACCGCTCTCTCAAATAATTTCCATTGCGAAATTAATTCTGCAATTTCTTCCTCATGTTCTATATCAATGCAGTCTAATATGCAGTCCCTCAGGAGGTACCACTCTCATCGTTTTAACACAGACCCTGGAGTAGGAAAGAACCCATGTCTCCTGCCCCATGTAAATAGATGTTGAAGGCCCTCTTGGGATATCTGAGCATCGGTCCGCTCCAAGATATCCTCCCAAAGTTCCCAGACTAAGGAATCCTTCATGATAAACACAAACCAGGTAAAGAGGGGAAAGAAAACCTCACCAAAACGCTCCGCACACGGGGTCACCAGATGTCGCCGAGACACAAAGCAATCACGCAGACACAAATCATTCAAAAGCAGAGAACCTCCTGATTCCAGCTTACCACCTCGAGAGCGGAGAGAGCAGGAAAAAAGAAGGGCCTCCTTGTTTATTCTTTACTTTTTATACATTTGTGGATCTGGCAGAAGATTGGCTTTTTGGGTTTCCACCCCTCATCCTCAGTGGCCAGACCCACTGTCCGTTACAGTTGTTTTTCAGGTTAGAAATATGCAAACAAAAGATAAAGAATGAGAAACAAAGGGTTTGTTTGTGTTACATCTATGGGAAAGGTAGAAAACTGCTCCTAATATTGTACAGTAACGAAAAGATCTGACTCCATTATGAATTTCAAGAAGGCTAATAAGAAAGCTCAGAAAAACCAGGGTAACATCCAACTTACTGTTTTTCTGTCCCATTTTTCAAGATTTTATCTATTTGTCCCCCACCTCTGTTTTTCACTTTCTCTTACAACCTAAAAACCACTTCTATTTATGCACACAGAAAAAAATCCCTTATATCCTACACAACTATTCAACACAATACACCTTCCTCCAAGGAGTTATAACAATCAACATTACATGTGCTTTCATCCATCTACTCTTACTTCATTTCTCCTTCACTTTTACACACTCTTTCACACCCTTAGGACATGAAGCTGATCCCTGTTTGCCAGAGAATCGCGGCTCTGTGTGGCCCTCTCGCCTTGGGTTTGGTCTCTGGGATCCAGTATAGCTGGGCCTCTGAGGAGGGCCCAGAATCTGGTCGCCTCTTGTGCCGATCCACCTATGAGGTTAATTTGCGTGTCACTTACACTTTTACTATGAACCCCCAGTCTCCACACGCCCAGACGGAAAAGGGCTGAATCGCAGGTCACACACACGTTCTGCCACAGCCCCCACCCGCCCAGGGAAACTGAGGCAGATTTTGTGTGTGACTCACTCTCACAAACAAAACAACAATAAGGTACCTTTTACCTTCAAATCATCTATTACAATTTTAGGTGTTACTGGCCAGTCCCGGTGCTCTTGGATTTCCCTTCAATCCAGCTGTGTTGTCCAATCTCAGATGTTCTTGGGCACTTTATCCCTCAATCCAGCTGCATTGTCCAACCCTAGATGCTATTGGGCATAACCTCAATCCGGCAGAACCCTGGGTGCTCTTGGGATATTAATCCCTCAACCCAGCAAAAGTTTTAGCCCTGGATGATCTTACGCAATTACCCCTAAATCCAGCAGACTTTTTGCTTCCTAGGGGTCCCATCCCTTCTCTAAAACTCAGTCCCAGTTTCCCTGAGGGGGTTCTCTCACTCTTCTTAGCACTCACTTTGTCTCTTTACTGGCCGTCTTTCTCGCGAAAGAACGGAAACGCAGCATAGGAGACTCCGCACTCGCTTAGCAGGTCTGGGCTAACCAGCTGCCTCTCATTCACACACATTCATCCCCCCCTTAACCGCCCCATCCAAACCAGTACTTCCCTGTCCTTTGTCCTTGGGTCTTTGTCTTCGTGTACACTTTAGTCTTAGGGGCTAACTACCGCGGTTTTAGGGAATCTTTTCCCTTTTCTTTGTTTTATTGCCTCCTTTTGTCCATTGATCGTAACCTGCATCTGCCGGTCACAGCAGGGGAACACAGAGCGAGGTTGCCAACTGGGCAGGGCACGCCGTCCTTACCCTGATTCCACTGAGGCACTGGCAGTGAGGTATTTTAACCATCCTCTGCTATCATAATTGTGAAAAATGCCAATCACTTGTTTTAAAATTTTAAAAGTTTAATAGTAAATAAGATGGTTATAAAAATAGAATTAGAGTAAAAAATTGAACAATTAGAGTTAGTACAATACGAGACAATAAAAAACAAAGTTACAGATGTCTGGGTGCCTCCCCAAGCAAAAAGCTCCGAACAAGGACCCCTGTTAACAAAGGATTATCTCTTAAAAGCAATAGCCTGTTGATTATTCATACATTTCATACATGATGCATAAATTCCATTCAAACAAAGAATTGTCTCTGGTTAGTGTCGCTTTTTTCCTTTAATCTCTATGGCGTCCACAGGGCTGAGCGAAGCAGGAGGAGTTGGTCTCTTCTGATAAGGAAGAAGTAAATTCTTTTTTCTCTGAAAGATTTACGTTTTCCTGTGGTTGGTACATAAAAACTACATTTTAACTACAAAACTACATTTACCATACTATCAAACTATTAATACGACATTAACAATCCATACAACATAATACATATAGTAAATATCTTGCGTAGAGCCATATAATATGCACTTTTCACATAATCTATACCCCTTAATTTCTAACCCTGTGTTTCAGGGACACCCAGGATATCTAGGAAGGGGGAGTTCACTAGGTCTCTGCTTTTGCAGAAAAGTGGGTCTGGGGGCTAAGAAAGGCAGAAATGAGGGTCCAAGGTGTTTCAGGCCATTCCAGAGTCAAGCATATGGGAAGTCTTTAGGCTGGGAGCCATGGGATGGCCAGGAAAAGGGGGGCACAGGGTCCTGATTTCTAGAAATATAGGATTTACTGTAGGCCTCCCCTCGGTCCCCCAGGAGCAGCCCCAGAGCTGGGACCATCGTCCTGCTTCAGGGAGATCCTGGCGGTGCAGGTTGGGAGATGCCACAGTGTCCAGGGGAGGGCTGGGAGGGAGCGGGGGGATCACTTCCAGATGTCCTCAGTGAAGGTTCTGTAAATCCCAGTTAATCCCAGACATCTCCAGTGTGTTCCCAGTCATCCCCAGGATAGTTACAGATATTCCCAATATATCCCAGTTGTCCTGAGTGTGTTCATAGTCATCACCAGCCACTCCCAGCAATCCCAGTAAGATGCTTGTTATCTCAGTATGATCTCAATCACATCCAGTATATCCCAGTTGCCCCCAGCATGCATTCAGTCATTTCCAGTTCCTCCAATTTGCTTGCAGCATGAACCCAGTTTCCCTTTGTTGCTCCCAGTGGCCCAAAGTGTGATCCCAGTTGCTCCCTTTCAATAACAGTAGGATCTCAGTAACCTCCAGTATGATCCTAGTCACATGCCAGCACTCCCAGTATGATCCCAGTATAATCCTAGTTCCTTCCAATCACTCTCAGTATGGTCCCACTTGCCTCCAGCTAGATCAAACCAGTCAGTTCCAGTATGATGCTATTGCTCCCAGTGTGCTCTCAGTGGCTCTCAGTCAACCCCCAGTATGGGGGATGATGCGCAAGGGCGGGGGGATGTGGGTTCCCCCACAGTGGGGGTTGGTTTTCCTGGGCTGGGCCCTCCGAGATCTGCTGGGGACACGTGGGTACTGCGCGGGGGGACGTGGGGTTTGGGGAGCGCCAGGAGAGCCATGGCTTCCCTGAACGAGGAGACCCCCAGAACCCTCAAGGGACCCCAAGAGGAGGCAACCTCTGGGATTGCCAGGACCCTGGCAGGGTTGCTGGAGCTGAAGGGGCAGGGTGGCTGGGAAAGGGGTTCAGGAGTCCTGGTGATGGAAGTGGCTACTCCCAGTATGGGCACAGTTGCCCCCTCCAGTGAGGTTCCAGTTACCTCGGCACTCCCAGTCATTACCCATTATGATGCAGTTTGCCCCAGCATGGTCCCAGTTGCTCCCAGTTGCTCCCATTGCCTCTCACTGCAGGACTGATAAAATTACATCATCCCATTGTGAGATGCTCCACCCAGAGGGAGGAGCCAAGCATTCCTACCTGGATATAAGCTGAGATTTAAAGCACCAGAAGCAGCCTGTTTCCGCTGGATTCCCAGAGGAAGACCAGACTCATCTACACCACCACTGGACCTTCAGAGGAAAACTAACCCTTCTGCAGGAACATTGCTTCTACAAAACCACATCTGTCACTCCAGGAGGACTGCAGCCACAATTTGATTGGACTGCTAGCAAAACCCTTAACAACCAGGTATCAAGTTGTAGTCTAACTCTATAAGCA
>JANEHK010000512.1:0-23607 GCA_025960845.1 Tachycineta bicolor | reverse complement strand
ACCCAAAGCTGCCTCCCTGGTGTGCAGCTCTGCAGAGCCCCTGGAGCACAGGGGCCTGGGCAGCTGTAAGGGTCTTCATTTACTGCAACCGGGTAAAAACACCAATTAATATTGAGGGTTTAGTATTTATTCTTCTTCTGTGCGAGGGAGAGATTACGAGAAAAAAAGGAAAATAGGCTTAAGCTTAAAAGTGAACAAAAATAGCTTTATTAACACACTAAAAGAATGAGAAAAAAGTTGAGAAAAAAGAAAACTTAAACTAAAACAGAATGACACTTTAGAACAGTCTTTTCTCCCCTTACAAACTTATAACTTTCTTATTAAACAACCAAGAAAGACACAACTTGTGATTTTCAGTCAGTTTCACTATTTAGACAAAATCACTCATTACTTTATCAGAAGAGTCTCTCTAGAGAGTTCATGCAGACGCTTGCTACAACACAAAATAATCCAGTGGCTCTTAATGTCACACATCTGCCCCTGCCCCGTTTGTGCCCCCTGTGATGGTGGGGTGGGGCCGAGTGCTGGTGCCCCCCTGCCTGCAGCAGATCCAGCGCTGAGCGGAGTTCAGGGGCTCCTTTGGCATTGGGGGTCCCCTGGGATTGGCAGCACCCCGGCGGGGGTGCTGTGGCTGGAGGGGCGGGATGGCCGGGAAAGGGGTTCGGGGGTCCTGGTGCTGGAAGTGGCTGCTCCCAGTGTCAGCCCAGTTGTTCACCCCATGTGGTTCCATTTTCCTCAGCATTCCCAGTATGAGCCCAGTCATGCCCTATTGTGATGCAATTTGCCCCCAGCATGGTCCCAGTTGCTCCCATTTTCATCCAGTGTGTTCCTATTTCTCCTAGTTGCTCCTAGCATAGCCCCAGTCACTCCCAGTACTATCCCAGTATGAGTCCAGTACAATCCTAGTTTCTACCAGCAGGGCCCCAGTCACTCATCCTTGCCCTCAGTTTCCCCCAGCGTAGTCCCAGTTCCTCCCAGCACATTCGCAGTGGCTCCCAGTGTGGTCCCCGTCACCACCTGCATGGTCTCAGGCACTCCCAGTATATCCCAGTTGCCCTGAACATTCTTGTAGTCATTGCCAGGCACTCCCAGTTACCTCAGCATGGTTCAGTGTCCCCCAGTTTTATCCCAGTCACTGCCAGTACATCCCAGTTGTCACCAGCATGCAGCCCAGTTTCTCCCAGTGTGAGCACAGCTGGCTCCCAGCATGGGTCTGGTAGCTCCCAGTAACCACCAGTCAGGGTCCCATCAGTCCCACTAGAATTCCAGCATGATTGTAGCCACTCCCAGTATTATTCCAGTCATTTACAGAAAGTCCCAGTCACTCCCAGTATGATGCCAGTGGCCCCCAGTGTGATCCCAGTTGCTCCCTGTAAATAACAGTATGACCACAATAGCCTCCAGGATGATCCTCGTGGCTCCCAGTCTCTCCCAGTATATCACAGTGTCACGATCCGCTCGTACAAGCGGGGGTCGTGATGGTTCGTTTACTGATCTCAGAGTGCAAAACACAACACAGAGGGGATTTCAGCATTAAAACAAATGCACCTTTTATTGATTGACCAGAGCAAATGCGATAGAGGGATTAAGAGTGAGAGAAAGAGATAGAGCTAGAGAAAGAGATCGAGGAAAGGAGGGATATAGCTACCAAACGTGGAGATGGAGTCCTCGTGGTCCGGTCGATGGGTCCACCTGTCACGTCAGGGAGAGTCTCTCCAAATCTCTGGTGAACTCAGGGGTTTTTATTATAGTCCTCCATCATGGGGGGAACAGGTAAATCTATTGAAGCCACCGAGGGGGAACAGGTAGTCCATGTTCTCAGCAGTAAGTGAGAGCCATTGTCTTCTTGGTCCAACGATCACGCCTCCAGGCAAACATCTCGCTGCAGTTAAGTCAGCCCCCACCCCCTGTATTGGGGTTGTCAGGGTCTCATGTCTCAGTCCTTGAGAGGGGCTCCATATAGGGGTCTCAATGTCAGTCCTTGCAAGGGGGTTTTGATCTCTGTCTGTCACGGTAGTTGCAAAGCAGATGAAGGATTTTCCGTGGGGGACCACTAAAGTTACCCCAGAAAGTTCCCTTGGCCAAGAGGTGGGGAAATTCCTAGGCTATTGTCGTGAAGCAGGGACCATGAAGCAGATGTAATCTTCAGGTACAGAACCACCATTACACTGCTCAAAGCCCGTGTACCGTGGCGTGGTGACACAGGAAAATGCGCCTGCAGACGATTGGCAAACATCCACCTCGAGCAGGCCAGAACTGCAGTGGGGTCCTTGGGGTCCTTATGACGATCGTGAGGCAAATGAGGGGAACTTCAGACAGACTCTTACACACAGTCAGCCCCAGCATGCTCCCAGTCACTCCCAGTCCCTCCCAGCTGCTTACAGTGGGATTCCAATTTCTCACAGCCACTCCCAGTCAACCCCAGTATGTGTCAGTCACCCTCAGTGTGATCCCAGTCTCACCCAGCATGGACCCAGCTGCTCCCACTGGAATCCCAGTATGATCCAGGTTGCTGCCAGCATAGTTCCAGTTGTCCCCAGTTCCTCCCAGTATGATCCCAGTTGTTCCTAAAATAGTCCAAGTCCCTCTCAGCATGGTTCCCAGTTTCCCCCCCCTCAGTCCCACCTGTTCCCAGTGTGGTTCCAGTCACTCCACTATGGTTCCAGACACTCCCAGTATATCCCAGTATATCCCAGTAAGATTCTAGTTACCTTGGAATGGTCCCAGTCTTTCCCAGTTACTCCCAGTTGCCTCCAGCAGGATCCCAGTTTCTGGCAGTTGCCCAAAGTGTGGTCTCTGTTGCTCCCAGTGTGATCCCAGTTGCCCCAGTTGTGGTCTCAGTTCTCTCAGCATGGTTCCAGTACCTTCCAGTTGATCCCAGTTGCTCCCAATGTGTCCACATTTTCCTCCCAACATGGGCCCAGTAGCTCCCAGTAACCCCCAGGACCCATTCACACCTGCTGTAATCCCAGTGGCTCCCAGGATGTGATCCCAGTAGGACCCAGTCACCTCCAGTTTCATTCCAGTCACCCCCAGTATGACCCAAACACTTCCAGTCACTCCCAGTGTTATTCCAGCCATTCCCAGAGTGACTCCCTGTCACTCCCAGTGTGGACCCAGTTGCTCCCAGTCACCCTCAGTGCAGTCCCAGCTGCTCCAAGTATGATCATGTATGATCCCAGTGTCCCCGAGCAGGACCCAGCCTCTCGCACGGTGATCCCAGTAGGATCCCAGTTGCCCCCAGCATGGTTCTGGTTGCACCCAGTTGCCCCTAGTATAGTCCCAGTCAGTCCACAGATGATCCCAATCCCTCCCAGTCCTGCCCAGTTGCCCTCAGTGTAGACCCAGTCACTCCCACTCACTCCCAGTTGCCCCCAGCGTGGTGTCCCAGTTCTCCCCAGTATGGTCCCAGCTGTTCCCGGTGTGGTTCCAGTCCCCCCGTTATGGGCACAGACACTGCCCAGAATGTCCCAGTTGCCCTCAGCATGCTCACAGCCATTCCCAGTCAGTTCCAGTTGCCCCAGTAAGGCTCCAGTTAGCTCAGTACAAACCAGTCACTGCCAGTGATGCCTCTCCTGGGATCCCCCAGCCCTGTCTGCATTCTCCCCAGCCCAAATCTGCTGAGAGGAGCCCCAAAGGCTGGAAGTCCGCAGCCAGGGTCCCCAGCAAGGCTGGAGGAGCAGAGCCCTGTGTCCCCCAGGAGCCCAAAGTGGGGAGCCCAGAGAGGGGGGAGCGCTGCGATTGGCGGGACCCTCAGCAGCCTGGAGAGGGGCAGGGGGGGACTCCTTGGAGCCCCTGCACCCGGAAGCAGGGAATGAGGGGAGAAGGGGCCCAAGGGACTTGGGCAGGAGGAACCCCCTAACCCAATGTGCCCATACATTGTATTTTCTCCCCAAATCAGGATTTCCCATTCCCAAAGCTTGGCTGGATGGAGGAGAAGACTGTGAGGAAGAGGAAGATGCCCCAGGAACAGCCAGGCAGGTGAGGAGGAAGTCAGTGCCCCTTTCCCCTTATCTCCTGCTCCATCTCCCAGCCCAGCACAGCCCCCAGCTGCAGGAGAACCCCGCTGCCAACTCCGTCCTGCTGGGGATGCATTGGGAGATCTCCTTCCCCTTCCCTCTGGCACAGAGGCAAATCCCATCCTCCCCTTGTCCTTCTTCTCCCAGACAAGGTGCTGAGGGATGGAGACCAGCAAGGACAAATCCCCACAGCAGAACCTTGTGGAAGAGGCCATTTTGAGCAGCTCCATGGCACAGGAATCCAATGGGGAGGAAAAGATAAAGAGATCTCCTGGGAGGAGAGGCTCCAAATGCATCCCAGGGTGCTCTGGAGGAGGAAAGACCCACCCTGTGCCAGGAGGGTGGACAGAGCTTCAGTCAGTGCTCGGAGCTGGTGGTGCCTGAGCAGCTACATGATGGGGAGAAGCCCCACAAGTGCTTGGAGTGTGGGAAGAGCTTCAGCTGGAGCTCCCTCCTCATCAGACACCAGTGGATCCACACAAGGGAACAGCCCTACGAGTGTCTCAAGTGTCAGAAGAGATTTCAGACCAGCTCTGCTCTCCTCAAGCACCAGCAGATTCACACAGAGGAGAGGCCCTTCCGCTGCCCCGACTGCAGGAAGGGCTTCAAGCACAACTCCCACCTCATCACTCACTGGCACATCCACACTGGGGAGAGGCCCTACGAGTGTGGGGAATGTGGGATGAGCTTCAGCAGAAACTCCCTCCTGATCTGCCACCAGAGGATCCACACCAGAGAGCGGCCCTACAAGTGTGAGCAGTGTGGGAAGAGCTTCAACTGCAGCTCCAACTTGATCCACCACCAGAACATCCACGCTGAGGAAAGGACATATGAGTGTGGGGAATGCAGGAAGGGCTTCAACCAGAGGTTCCAGCTGATCATCCATCAAATGGTCCACACTGGGGAGAGGCCCTACGAGTGTTGCGAGTGTGGGAAGAGGTTTCTGACCAGCTCCACTCTTCTCAAGCACCAGCAGATTCACACAGAGCAGAGGCCCTTCCTCTGCCCCGACTGAGGGAAGGGCTTCAAGCACAACTCCAACCTCATCAGGCACCGGCGCATCCACACTGGGGAGAGGCCCTACAAGTTTAGGGAATGTGGGATGAGCTTCAGCCAGAGCTCTCACTTGACACAGCACCAACGGAGGCACCAGTAAGTGAAGCCCTGCGAGTTCCTAACTGTGGGAAGAGCTTCCTGCAGTGCTCCAACTCCATCCCTATCAGATGACCCACTTTTTGCAGAGCCCTGGTGACCCACATTCCCAGTGGTCCAGATTGGGAAGACACCTGGCTGATGGTCTTCACGTCCTCCTGGATCCCCACAGGCACCTGGATGAATGCAGGGGCAGGAACATCCATTGGGACTCTGACATTGAAAATTAATGGGGAATAGCTGAGTTGACTTTACAGCCCAAAAGAATCTCATGAGCTCTGCCCAGTTTTTATATCTGGTGGCATCAATCAACACAGGATGATCTTGGAGATCTTTTCCTACCTGAATAATTCCCATGTTTATCCCATCAGAGCACCCAAATTAGAGGTAAGAATAAAGAAATGAATCAAAGTGATCTACATCTGAATCATTTTCCTGGGATTTGAGTGTGAATTTTGGGTTCAGGAGAATATTCATGATGATTTAGGTGTTTTGGGACCACCCAAGCCAAGCGACATGGCCATGATCTCGTAGTTGTTGCAGCAGAACGTGTCCACCTGAGCCCGTCTGTTCTCCAGGCATTCCTGTTGTCTGTCCCAGTCCCAGGCCTGGGTCTCCCCATCCGGGGTGTTCCCCCCAAAGTGCCCAAATCTCTTCTGAAGTGCCCGAGCTGTTCCTGGCTGTGGATGTTCCTGTCCACCAGCCTCTCCTGCTCAGTGCCATGGGTGGCTGGGAGGGGTTTTAGGGACTCCTGGGGGCACTGAGAGAGGCTTTTGTGGCTCTTGGGGGCATTTGTGGTTATGGGAGGGAGCTTGGGGGCCTTCTGGGGGGGTTGTTGAGGGAGTGTTGGGGTCCTGGCAGGGCTGTGTGGCTTGAAGAGAATTTGGGTGGGTCTTGGGGGTGATGGGAAGGGGGTTTTGTGGTTTTTGGGAACATTTATGTTGTCAGAAGTGGCTGAGAGTGTCCTGGGCATGAGCTGTGGGGTGATTTGAAGGGTCTGGAGATGGCTGTGAGGCTGGGAGGGCATTTTGGGTCAGTTGTGACTTCCCTACATCCCCAAAGCTGACACCAGATCCTATACCAAAGATGCTGCTGGGTTTTGGGGGCTCCACGTTGGGGTTCATCCTCCTGGCGCTGCAGGAGACGGTTGGGGGGGTCCCCAGGGGCCGTGTGTGTCCCCCCAGAGCGTGTGTGACCCCCCCATCCCAGTGTCTCCCCCTTTTCCCTCCCCACAGGGCTCCTGCCCCAGCTCCTGCTGCCCCCAGGAGGGAATTTGGGGAGGGGGCAGAGGGGGTGCGCAGCCCCCGCCGGGGGATGGCCCCGCCCCAGCCCCTTTGTTTAGCACCGAGCTGGGCTTGGGACCGCAGGAGGAAGAGGCCGAGGGGAAGCAGATCCTGCAGGTGGGACAGGGCTTGGGCTCAGGGCAAGCTCCTGCCCTGCACACCTGGCTCAGGTGTGACCCTGCCCCGGGAAGGGAGCGGGACATTCCCATCCCCACGGATCAGGGCTGGGAGCAGCACCTGGAGCACGGCCATGGAAATACTGGGAGTGACTGGGACCACACTGAGGGCTACTGGGAGGAATTGAGAGTGATGGAAGTGTGCTGAAGGCAACTGGGTGCACTGGTAAGGAATGGGATCATGCTGGGGGCAACTGGGGTGACTGGGAATGAGCTTGCTGGGGGCAGCTGGGATATACTGGGAGTGTTTGGATTGATACTGGAAGGGACAGCACTGGGAACAACTGGGACCATATTGAGGGCAACTGGGAGCAACTGAGTCTATAGTGGGGGCCACTGAGATCATCATGGCAGTGAATGCTGTTCTCCCTCCCCACACCCCGAGGCCAAGGCGGCCTCTGTGGCCAGCAGCAGCCCAGACACAGAGCCTGCAGCCACGGGCACATCCAGCTGCTCCTCAAGGTGCCCAGCAGAGCACACAGACGCCCCCAGCACAAGAGGAGCCACATTCAGCTGCTGCTGAGTCGCCACAGCGGGGCTGCCCCTGTGCTCCTGCAGGCCGGCACAGCTCCCTCCTTCCTGGCACAAAATGCCCTCGGGCAGCTTCCCTGGAGCCCTCTGGGGCTGCTCCCCGGGATCTCAGCTCATTTTTGAAGGCTGGAAAAGATCCCAGGAGATGCCTGGAAGGCATCTCACAAAGATCCTGGAAGATGCAGGTTCGCTGCAAAAGCAAAAATGGGTCAAGGTCAGCTTCCCTGGAGCAATCTGGGGCTGCTTTACATTTTTCTCATCCTGAAACTGGAGGTCAAGTCTTTGGGAGGTTCCTTGGAACAATCTCAGGGAAATCACACAAGATCCAATTTCCACAAAAAGACAAAAATCACCACAGGTACCTGCCTTGGAGCAGTCTGGGGCTGCTACCTGGATTATCAAGGGCCTAAACCTGCGAGGAAAAGACTGTGGCAGATGCCAGGAGGAGTCTCCAGGGCATGCTGGCATAGAGAAATACTTCCAAATGAGCAAAAACATCTTGGGAAGCTTCCCTGGAGGAATCTGGGGCTGCTTCCTGGGATCTCAGCTTCCTGAAGTAGGCAATGAAGACTCTGGGACATACCTGGGAGGAGTCTCAGGTGGATTCCAGACCAAAAATATAACTCCAAAGGAGAAAAGACATTGGAAACCTTCCCTGGAAAATTGTGGGCCTGTGCTTCTCAACTCAGGTCCCAAAAGGAGAGGTCAAAAGACTTCAGTGGAATTCTGGGAGGAATCTCAGTGAATCCAGGAGGATAAAGTTTCCTGCAAGAGGCTAAAAATCATCAGAGGCAGCTCATGGACAGGGACATCTTCAAGCAGAGCAAGCTGCTCAAAGCCCCATCCAGCGTGGCTCTGGATGTTTGCAAGGATGAGGCATCCAGCCCCTCCCTGGGCAGCCTGTTCCTTGCTCTCACCAGCCCTGGTGTAAAAATGTCTGCCTGATGGTGGGATCCCCTGGATGACAGTGTGAGGAGCAGCAGGCCAGCGGAGCTCCTGGAAGGAAGAGACTCATTTCATGGCACTGCTGGCCTGGGCAGAATTATCACGGCTCAGCAAGGGCTGCAGGTGGGGCAAGGGAAGCCAAAGCCAGGCCAGTGGTGAAAGAGGAAACAGGGCTGGGCTGAGTGCTTGAGAGAGGATGAGGAGGAAGAGGAGGAGGAGGAGGAGGAAAGAGGACTCCCCATCCTTGCCTGCCCACAGGGTCCTTCCCCAAGAGCTTTGAAGCTGCCTGCACATGCCTGAGCTCTTGGTGCCCTTGGCCATGGCAGTCGTCTGCCCCAGTGAGGTCTGTGAGGAGACAGATTGTCCTCGTGGCACCGGGGCTGTGTCCTTGCAGCCCTGGGGACGCTGGCCACTGGGACACTGCTGTCCTTCCCTGGGCACTTGTCCTGGCGTGACTTTCTGATGCTTGTGTCCCCAGTTGTCTGTTTTGTTTATGCCGGATATGAAGTTCTACAACTTTAAGACTGGTTGTGAGAGCGAAGGGGAGAAAAAAGAAGCACGGGGTTTGTTTGCAGAAACTGCACTCACTGCTCCACATTCTGCTCCTGGACTGCATTGTCTACGGACAGACAGCGAGAGAGAGCTCTCCTTTGCTTTTTAGTAGGTTTTTAGGTAGCTGAGGCAGAGAAGTTCCCTGGACGGTATTTTTCTTCTTCTTGGAACTGTTTAAACCTGTTCTGGACTGAAAACGCAGAAAAACGCCAGGACATCACGTCTCCAGCCCACTGGGGCCCAGGATGGCATTTTCCAGCACCGGAGGGACTGATAAGAGACTGAGCGAGCCGAGATTCACCCACGGCAAGGACTTTCTCCATTTTGCCATCTCTCCTCAGAGCAGCAAGAGGTTTTGTTGTTTCATGCTATTCATTTTTTATGCTTGTGGGCACTTTGTTTGTTACATAGATTTTTCCACTTTTCTCCGAGGAAGTTCTTTCCTGGACCAGTTGGGGAAGCGGCCGTTTGGGTTTGCTTTTCCAGAGGGACTCCATTCAGAGGTTTTCTCCCAGATTTGCGCTAAACCAGGACAAAATGTTTCACTAATGAGTGGATACATCTGTCACAGCACTAATGACCATGCATATTCTGCTAATGAGCAGATACTAAAATAACCTTTGGTTGGAAGGTTGATGCAGAGGTCCCCTTTGGCTCAGGGCCTGCTGTTCAGGCCTCACTCAGGCCTCTGGTCCAGGCCTGGGATGAGCAGGGACATCTTTCACCAGATCAGGTTGTTCAGAGCCCTGTCCCAGCTGGACTTGAATGTTTCCAGGGATGGAGCATTGACCTCCTGCAGCCCCCCACATCCCCCCTGGCCATGGAAGCTGGCTGCAGAAATGGGTCCTTGGGGTGCTTTCCAAGGAGGCTTGAAGGGATGAGGGATCCAAAGGCAGCAGTGGGGTCAGTGCAGTGTCCATGGCCACAGCCCCTTGCAATGGCCCAGGGCAGGTCAGGATGATGATCCACCCTCTCTCCTGGCCCAGGGCAGGGCTGTAGTGCTCTTGGTGGCACCTTGGGCTTGGCCCACACTTGAGGAGTATTGGAACCCGGGAGGCTGAAAACTTCAGGCTTTCTGAGCTGAGGGGTGCTGGCCCTCAGATAAGCACCACATTGGACTTGAGGTCTTGGAACAGGCTTCTGAGATTGTGATAGCACGAGGGTTGTGGGTGTGTGTCCTAGGGTAACTTTATGATGCTTGTATCCCCAATCGTCTGTTCTGTTTCTGCTGTATATTGAGTCCTGTGCCTTTAAGACTGGTTCTAAGAGCAAGGAGAAGCGCAGAGTTTGTTTGGAGAAAACTGCCTGACTCCTCCACATTCTTCTGCGGAAGGTGTTCGGCGGAGGCTTGGAGAGACTGCAGGACAGAGATCTTTTTGCTTTTAGTTAGTTTCAGCTAGCTAGAGCAGAGAAGTTCCCTGGACTGTTTTTTTTTTCTTTCCTTTTTCTTGGAACTGTTTGAACCTGCTCTGGACTGAAAACCCAGGGGAGCACCGGGGGCTGCACCTGCAGCCCACTGGGGCCTAGACCTCGGCATTTTCCAGCAGCACCAGAGGGACTAGGACTGAGGAGAGACTGAGAGAGAGCCGAGCTCCACCCACAGCAAGGACTTTTCTCAATTTGCCATCTCACTCCAGAACAAGAGGTTTTATTGTTTCATATTATTCATTCTATATACTTGTATGCACTTTATTTGTTTAGTAAAATAGTTTTTCCACTTTTCTCCACAAAGGTCTCCGGACTGGTTGGAGGGAGGGGCCACTTGGGTTTGCCTCCCAGAGGGATCCTATATTTGGGTTTTCCCCCATATTTGTCTCCAAACCAGGACATACCTTTAATTGGCGTCTTAATACCTTTCTAGTCTCTAGGTTTGTTTTCCTACCCAAAAATAGCTCCAATATTATCCTTAACATACAGCTTTTACACTAAGAATGCACAAATTAAAATAGTTATTTTGCTAAGTTCAGTAATTATAGTTTACAAGAAGCTTATAAAGATACTGCAGTTTGTTCTAGGTATGTTCAGTTTATAGTTTTTTCATCCTACCCTGCGTCCTAGTTCTAGTAGCATGTTTTAAAGATTTATCAATAATTGCACCCAGTTTGTTAAAAAAAGAGTAGAGAATGAGGCTCTTCAGCCTCTTTTTTCCTTCTTCTCTTTTAAGTCAGTTACATCACTGTTAGAGAATGTTCAAAGTCTTTTAAATGTTAAAGACACCACCTTCCTAGTATTTCACCTCATGACTTTCCTCTATATAGCTTATAGCTTGTCTAAAATAAGTCACACACTGCTAAACACTATAAAGCAGCAGATAAAAGCAAAAAAGCAAAAAAATAAATCAGTCACTCAAGCTGCAGCCAACCCCACAGCTATTCAAGATGCAGCTAAACCAGACAGTAAAGCTAAGACACCAGCAGTTGCTGCAATAAAAAAAAGAAAAAAGCACACGAACAAAACCAATCAACCAGTAAACAATAATTCAAGTAAATGAGCCTCAGTGCCTCCTGACACCCAGTCAGAAGTCAAACCAACTAACACACAATCAAAAGCTAAAGCAACTAATAATACACAGTCAGAAGCTAATAAAAAATCAGAAGCCCAACCAACTAGTACAACATCAAGAGCCCAACCAACTAGCACACAATCAAAAGCCCAACCAACTACTACAACATCAAAAGCCCAACCAGCTGCTACAACATCAAGAACCCAACCAACTACTACAACCTCAAGAGCCCAACCAACTGCTACAAAATCAAGAAATACTATTAAGGCCTTTTCCCTGAAAGACCTTCATAGCCTAAAAAAAGATTATACTCAACAATCTAATAAATCTATAATTAGTTAGTTAATCCGTCTTTAAGATGCTACAAGCAAAGCTACAATACTAAATAGCACTAAAGCAAAACATCTGAAATCCCTATCACATAATCCAGTTATTAACCAAAAAATAATAAAAAAGCTAGTCCTTGCAGTCTCTAAAAACAAGTCCTAAGAAGCGTAGCACAAAGATATCTGTGTGCCAACAATCTCTATATACAGCAAACTCAGTAAAAAACCATTAAACAAAAGATTCAGCGCTTAAGAAAAATAGCAGTAGCAGAGATTGTCTTCTCAGATAACCTAAACACTAAGAACCCAGACTTAGTACCATGTACACCTGTAATGTAGCAAAAACTTGTACAACTTAAGCCACAAGAATACTCCTCTGCTTTAGCAATAATAAAGCGAGATAAGACAAAAGAAACTGTGCTTAATATAGCAAAAAAGCTCCAAACATATGCAAATGCCGTGCATAGTCCAACACATGCAAAAATCGCAGCTTTAAAAACACAAATGCAAAGATTCGTAAACAAAGTAGAAGAAAATCTCAAAAAAATCAAAGAAAACATTCTCCAGATCTCTACAGTACAAATTAGATGCTCTAGCACCACACGCAAACATTCCCTAAATAAAGAAAAAAAAAGCATTCCACGAGCTAAGCTGTAGTCCATCCTGCATAATTGTAAAGAAAACATAAAAAAATAAGATAAAGAATCTACTAAAGCTATAACACAACAAGTGCATGAATTATTAAATAGCAAGACTGTGAAAAAAAATTCTAGCAAAAAAGAAGCAGCTCCAGTTACCCAGAAAAATAAAGATAATCAAGCTTAGAAGAGCCCTGCCTCTAGCCAAGTAGAGGCTAAGAAAAACCGTGTTTTTTAGACTGTGTAGATTCGTTAGCCTAGCACATCAAAACCACAAAAATATAAAGCCTTAGTTAACACTAGTGCACAGTGTACACTACTCCCATCAAAACATGTAAGAAAAAAATCTATTTCCATTGCTAAAGTAACAAAGAGTTCACAAGATTTTACTTTAGTAAAAGCTAAAGTGAGCCTAACTAAAAATAAGTAAAAAAGACACCCTATTGTAACTAGCCCAGAAGCTCCATGCATTTTAAGCATAAACTTCCTCCGAAATAAGTATTTCAAAAACCCAAAAAGATTCAAGTAAGCATTCAAAATAGCAGCTATAAAAACAAAGGATATTAAGCAGTTAAATACCTTACCTAGACTATCAAAAAACCCATCTGCTGTAAGTCTTCTGAAAGTGGAAGAGCAACAAGTGCCAATTACCACTTCAACAGTGCATCGCCAACAGTACAAAACAACTCAAGATGCTGTAATCCCCATCCACAAGATAATCTGTAAGCTAAAAAGCCAAAGAATAGTCAGCAAAACCCACTCACCCTTCAACAGCCCCATCTAGCCTGTGCGTAAATCTAACAGAAAATAAAGATTAACTGTAAACTACCGTGCCTTAAACAAAGTGACTCCACCATTAAGCGCTGCTATGCCAGACATGCTAGAACTCCAGTACGAGCTGGAGTCCAAAGCAGCAAAATAGTATGCCACCATTAACATTGCTAACGCATTTTTCTCCATTCCTCTAGCTGCAAAATGCAGGCCTCAGTTTGCTTTCACCTAGAAGAGCATGCAGTACACCTAAAACCGACTACCCCAAAAGTAAAAACACAGCCCCACCATCTGCCATAGACTAATCCAAGCTGCATTAAAAAAAAAGTAAAGCTCCAGAACATCTACAGTACATTAATAACATCATTGTGTAAAAAAACACAGCAATAGAAGTGTTTAAAAAAAGAGAGAAAATCATCCCGATTCTCCTGAAAGCTAATTTTGCCATCAAAAAGAGCAAAGTTAAAAGACCTGCTCAAGAGATCCAGTTTCTAAAAATAAAGTAGCAAGATAAAAAGCGTCAGATTCCCACTAAAGTCATCAACAAGATCACAGCAATGTGTCCACCAACCAACAAAAAAAAAACACAAGCTTTCCTAAGCGCCATAAGTTTCTAAAAGATGCACATTCCTAAGTACAGCCAGATTGTAAGCCCTCTCTACCTAGTCACCCGCAAGAAAAACAATTTCCACTAAGGCCCTAAACAGCAACAAGCCTTTGCCCAAATCAAACAAAAGATCGCTCATGCAGTGGCTCTTAGCCCAGTCAAGACAAAACCAGATATAAAAAACGTGCTCTACTCAGCAGCCAAAAACAATAGCCTGTCCTAGAGCCTTTAGCAAAAAGTACCTAAAAAAACTCAAAGCCGACCACTAAAATTCTAGAGCCGAAGTTACAAAAAGTCCAAAACCAACTACACTCCAACAAAAAAAGAAATCTTAGCCACCTATGAAAGAGTTCAAGCCGCCTCAAAAGTAGTAAGCACTAAAACACAACTCCTGCTAGCACCTCAACTACCAGTGCTAAAATAAATGTTCAAAGCAAAAGTTCCTTCTACCCACCATGCCACCAACGCCACATAGAGCAAATAGATTGCCCTCATCACTCAGCGCACCCGCATTAGAAACCCAAATCGCCCTAAGATTCTAAAAATAATTACAAACTAGCCAGAAAGTAAAAACTTTAGTCTCATGAATAAAAAAGAGCAAGAACAAGTGACACGTGCTAAAAAAGCTCCACCATACAACCAACTGCCAGCAAAAAAAACATGCTACGCTCTTTTCACTGACAGTTCCTGCCGCATCGTTAAGATGAAACAAAAGTAGAAAGCAGCCGTATAGAGCCCCACACGACAAGTTGCACAAGCCACTAAAAGAAAAAGTAAGTCAAGCCAACTTGCTAAACTCAAAGCTGTTCAACTAGCCCTAAACATTGCTAAAAAAGAAAAGTAGCCAAAGCTCTACCTCTACACTAATTCGTAGATAGTAGCCAATACTCTATGAAGATAGCTAGAAAAATAGAAAAAAGCCAATTAGCAGCGCAAAAAAAAGCCAATCTAAGCTGCAAATAAGTAGAAAAACATTGCCACTCAAGTAAAAAAGCTACCTGTAAAAGTCCATCATGTAGATGCCCATGTCCCCAAGAGTCAAGCTAATAAAGAGCACCAAAACAACAAGCAAATAAATCAAGCTGCAAAAATAAAAGTGTCAAAAATAAATTTAGATTAGCAACACAAAAGAGAGTTATTTCTAGCTCAATGAGCCCATAATGCCTCAAGTCACCAAGGCAAAGATGCCACCTATAAATGAGCACAAAACCAAAGAGTAAATCTAACCATAAACAGTATTTCTCAAGTTATCCATAACTATAAGACGTGTGCTGCCATCAAGCAAGCCAAGCAAATAAAACCCCTATAGTATAGTAAGCAATAGTCCAAGTATAAGTACAAAGAAGCCTAGCAAATTAACTACATCACCCTTCCCCAAACCCGCCAAAACAAGCGTTATGTGCTAACCATAGTAGAAACCACCACTGGATAGTTAGAAACCTACCCTGTGCCTCACGCTACTACCCAAAACACCATTCTAAGCCTTAAAAAGCAAGTTCTTTAAAAGCATAGTACCCCTAAAAAAATTAAGTCAAACAATAAAACTCATTTCAAAAACAACGTCATCAACAACTAAGCTAGAGAACATAGCATTAAGTAAGTGTACCATATACCCTATCATGCACCAACTTCAAGAAAAGTAAAAAAATACAATAAACTGCTAAAAACTACCCTGAAAGCACTAAGTAAAAGATCATTCAAAAATTAAGAACAGCATCTAGCAAAAGCCACCTAGTTAGTTAACACCCAAAGTTCCACCAACCAAGCAAGCCCTGCCCAATCTAAGCCCCTACATGCAGTAAATAGAGAAAAAGTCCCAGTAATACATGTAAGAAGTTTGTTAAAGAAAACAGTTTAAATCAATTCTGCTTCAAGTACAGAGAATCCCATCCGTAAGATTGTCTTTGCTCAAAGACCAAGCTGCACATAGTAAGTAATGCAAAAAAATAAAACCACACAATGTGTACCCCAGAAAGATTTGATTGTTAAGTAAAAACCAAGTATAATTATTGCTGTGTGCTAAATAGTACTGCCACTGTATGTAACTGTATATTGCATATTGTTTTTATATAGACATATGTGTGTGTAAAGCTAAAGTATATATTAGTTTTAGTAAATTGACAATATAGGGATAAGGGGTAGAATGTCCTAGGGTAACTTTATGATGCTTGTATCCCCAATCGTCTGTTCTGTTTCTGCTGTATATTGAGTCCTGTGCCTTTAAGACTGGTTCTAAGAGCAAGGAGAAGCGCGGAGTTTGTTTGGAGAAAACTGCCTGACTCCTCCACATTCTTCTGCGGACAGTGTTCAGCGGAGGCTTAGAGACACTGCAAGACAGAAATCTTTTTGCTTTTAGTTAGTTTCAGCTAGCTAGAGCAGAGAAGTTCCCTGGACTGTTTTTTTTCTTTCCTTTTTCTTGGAACTGTTTAAACCTGCTCTGGACTGAAAACCCAGGGGAGCACAGGGGGCTGCACCTGCAGCCCACTGGGGCTTAGACCTAGGCATTTTCCAGCAGCGCCGGAGGGACTGGGACTGAGGAGAGACTGAGAGAGAGAGAGCTGAGCTCCACCCACGGCAAGGACTTTTCTCAATTTGCCATCTCACTCCAGAACAAGAGGTTTTATTGTTTCATATTATTCATTCTGTATACTTGTATGCACTTTATTTGTTTAGTAAAATAGTTTTTCCACTTTTCTCCACAAAAGTCTCCGGACTAGTTGGAGGGAGGGGCCACTTGGGTTTGCCTCCCAGAGAGATCCTATATTTAGGTTTTCCCCCAAATTTGTCTCCAAACCAGGACAGTGTGTAATGTGAGTGGTGATGTGTGATCTCACAGGGTGAAAAACGTACATTTGGGATTGTAGTGTATGGTGATACATGGGAGCCAAGATGGAGAACTTTGGGTGTGGATTAGTTGTCTTTTTGTACCACCTTCTTTCTTCTTATTCCTGAATCTGGCTGGTTTTCTGTAATTGGGTGAAAGAAGTCCGCATTGCAGGTTTTGGGTGATCATAATTGGATTAGAAGTATAAATAATATAGATGTCAAGTGTTTATTGGATAATTGGGACTGAAATAGCCTTGAATAGACACCATTTTAGGGTCACTTTCTCGACTTGTTAGAGAGAGCTCACATCTTGAGAGTTTCTGATAGATAAGGATAACAAATTTCAGAGTGAGACTTCAAATACAACATCTCCTGAGTTTTATTCACCCTGACCTTGGAGCAGGAAAGAGCCAGGAACTCCAACAGAGGAAGATGTCTATTTTCAATGGGGAAACTCAGGAATCTAAGACTGCTAAAGTAAAAGAAGAAAAACCCCTCTTTTCCCTGAGTGCAGCCAGTTCTCCAAGCCAAGCAGGTCCCAGGTGAGTGAGGAGAGACAGGATGGGGTTGGGGGATGTGGAGCAGGGTTGTCCACACTGGGTCACACCTCAAGGCACAGCTTCTCTGAGGATGCCAGACGTCCTGAGGAGAGACCCTGGATCAGTATCAGTCACTGAATGCTGTAAACACCTCTGCGCTAAAGAGAAAAATTCACTATGAAAATAGGAATGTGGATTTCTTAGAAGCTCTGTGAAATATTTCTCCATAACTCTAGGAAAAAAGACTTCCTAATGAACTGTGCCAGACCAGAGGGAAATCAAGGCATAGCCATGGTTTGCCAGGACTTGCTGGATCCTAATGAGCCCTGTGGTGCATTTGGCGTTGAGTCCTGGAACCTCCGGGCCTGAGAGGAGATTGCACAAACCGTTCCAGGAGTCAGAGTCAGAAGAAAAACCCAAAGTGTCTCAAAGCATCAATGGGTCCCACTGAAGTCCCTTCCCAACACAGGCTTCTCATGGAGTCCTTGGAGGAGAGAATTGGAGGCCAGAATTGCACAAAAGCCTCTCAAAGACTCAGTGTGGGAAAGAAAATCTGAAGGACCTTGAACGCCTTGAGTATCTCAAAGCATTAATGAGCCCCACTGAGTGTTGTCCCTGGCTAAGAATCTCTAGGGACTCATTAAAAAATATAATTGGGGCCAATTATTGCACAAACCTCTCAGAATCAGTGTAAAAAAAAAAAAATCTATACCTATATCTATACATACATACATACATACATACATATATATATATATATCTCCTTAATAAACCTTGAGTACCCTGAAGTACTAATGAGCCCCACTGAGTGTTTTCACTGGCAAAGAATCCCAAGGGATTTGTTAAATCAGATAACCGGGGCCATGATTGCACAATCTTTCCCATAGAGGCAGTTTGAAAAGGGAAACATCCTTAAAACAACTGAAGTACCTTGAAGCATTAATGAGCCCCACTGTGTTGTTCCTGACAAAGCCTCTCAAGGGACTAATTACAGCAGATAATTGGAGGCCATCATTGCACAAACCTCTCAGAAACTCCAAGGCAAAAGCCAACCCCAAAGTCCTTTGAAAAAACTGCAGTCCCTGGGAGCATTCAAGAGCCCCCCAGGGCCATTCATGACCCAGGCTCCCCAGGGACTCCTTCCAGCAGATCCTTGAGGCCACTGGGATGTGAGGGGGATGCTGAGGGCAGCACAAAGGGCTGACAGTGCCCAGCCTTGCTGGGGCTGTGCCAGGAGGTCCCAAGGCCTCAGGACAAGGTGTCTCCTCACAGCCCTTGGTGGCACAGAGGCTGCTGTGCCCCAGGGCACCGCGACTTGGCTTCTCTTTGTCCCCACCTGTCATCACTGCCTCCAGTTCTCTGCTCTGGCTGGGGCCTGGGGCCACTTTCTCTGTCCTGTCCCTCAGTGGGACCCATTAAAACTTCAAGAAACTTTGGAGTTGGATTCTGACTGGGAATTCTTGAGAGGTTTCCTCAGCTCCCTCTCAGGGACTGATGTTCAGGGCCTGAGCACAAAGCCTGAGAGGGTCATTAAAGTCCTTGTGCTGTGTCTGTGCTGCTGAGCTGGGCCAGGCTCCTGGCACAGAGGCAGCTCCTGGCAAGGGCAGCGCTGCAGAGAGACAGCTCTGCCCAGGAGCAGCTCCTGAGCACAGCCCAGCAGGGCTGGGGCACTGCCTGCAGCCAGCCCGGGCACAGCACACGGGCACAGGGGGAGTGAAACTCAGCCTGGGCTGGCAGCACAGAGCAGCACTGAGGGCTCACTAGAGGAGAAATCCTGCCAGGGTTGGGAACAGTCACTCTCTGGCTGGGGGAAGAGAAGCTGCAGCTCCTGCAGGGATCTCCTGGAGCTGGCACATGCCACAGTTTTGGAGCCCTTCCAGGAGGACTGTCCGAGGTGCTGCAGGGCAGGGATGTGGCCCTAGGGCAGGGCTGGGTGTCCCTGCTGCAGCAGCCCAGGCACAGCACAGGGCAGCTCCCTGTTGCCAGGCTCTGCTGCAGGGCTGAGCAGCCGGGGCTGCAGCCAGGGGTGCCCAGGGCTGTCCTGCAGAGCAGGGTGCTGCAGCCCAGGGCGCTGTGCTGGGCCAGGGACTCTGCTGCCTGCCAGGGACAGCTCTCAGCCGGCCCAGGGAGCTGCTGCCAGTGCTGGGGAGAAGCTGTGGGGGGAAGGAGCCGCCCTGAGCAGGGCAGGTGCTGCTGCTGAGAGGTGCTGAGTGGGGCAGGGCTGCTCCCAGCTCCAGACCAGCCTGGGCACAGCTCCGGAGTACACTTGCCTAAAGAAGGTAAGCCTGGGATTGCTGTAAAGATCAGGAGCATTCCTGAGAGTGTTTCTATTTCCTACTTGGAGAAGGATGGGAAAGTTGGAGGATGACAAAAAGATTTTTGCTTTTAATACATATTTCATATACTCATATCTCTGTTAACTACTATGATATAGTTATAAATCTATAACCCTTAATTAACTCCATTCAACTACTATTACACAGTGGTAGATAAGTATAATCCCCCATTAAAGGTAGTATGTTTCCTACACTTTCTCTTAGATTTTAGAACAATAAGCTTCTAAATACATTCCTGAAATACTGTATAGTCTTAGTATCAGGAAGGGAACCTACAGGATGAACATTTTGGTTTTTAACCACAGGGTGATCAGTCATAAAACAAGCAGGGCAAAGAAGCCCATGGTCCTATTCCAATGGATTTACCCACGGCTGTGTAACTGGGAAAACTGAATCTCCTATTGGATGTTCCTGTAAAATATACAAATTAATCAACCTTAATAAATTCTTGCAATCTAGGGCCGGGTATGCCACTCCCCTGATCTTGTCACTGTCATCTGGTGCTCTCAGGGAGGCTCTGGCATTTGCAGCAGCGGAGTCAGGCACTGCCCTTGGGATTGCTGCCAGGCAGCTGTGTCCATGGGAATGGGGTGTCCAAGCTTGCCTGTCACCTGTGGGGCTGTGGGCAAAGCATCCATGGGAAAGGGGAATGAGCTGAGCCCCCTCCCTGACATCCCATCATGGGCACACCCAGGGATCTCCTTGCTGTGTCCTTCCAAGCTCTGAGCTGCCCTCCTGGCTGCAAATCTGTGCAGAGCCTCTGGGAGTGCCCTGAGTGTCCCACAGGGAAATGCAGAGATGCCAGAGCTGAGGAAATGCTGTTGGGATTGCCAAGGGAGCCATGAGTGTCCTTGGCAGAAGGGGGTGCTGAGCCCTTGCCCAGTGGTGGCTCCAGCCCTGAACCCCCTCATCTACAGCCTGAGGAACCAGGAGCTCAAGGCTGCAGTGTGGAGACTGATGACTGGATGGTTTCAGAAACATTAAACTACTGGCCAGTTTCTGCAAATCACTTGTAATAAAAGTCATCTTTGATACTTCTTGATGGTTTTGTTGTGGCTTTTTTTACTCTGTATTTTTTTTTAATAGCATCAAAAAAATCTTATTGCTTTTGCCATTTCTCATTTTGTTTCTCTCCACCTTCCCTGTGGCCACAGACTGTGTCACCGGGGGCCTGCAGTCTCGGTGACTTTAAAGGGATGCAGGCATCTTGCAACCAAGTTTTCTGCAGAGATCCCCCTTTTGTTCCCTTCTCTGCAGCTACAGCAGCAATGTCTGTGTGCAGAGCTGGGGCAGATCAGTGCTGGCACAGCAGCTGTGCCCAGGAGCAGCAGCACTTGGTGTTGCCAGTGCTGCTGCCGTGCCCCTGCCCCGCTGCCCTCCTGGCCCTGGTGTTGCTGTAGGGCCTGAGTGCTCTCGGGGCCGGGCACAGTGCTGGGGGTGGCAGTGCCGGGGCTGCAGCAGGGACAGGCCATGGGCACTGCTGGGGCAGCGCTGACGCCTCAGGCCAGGGCCTGGGGGCTCCAGGCTCCTTGCCCAGGCTCTCTCCAGAACACACCCGGGCCAATGCTCAGCAGAGAAAAGCCCCGTGAGCAGCCCCAGGGTGGCCGTGGGCAGGCTGGGGGCAAACAGCATGGCTGGGGCTCTGCAAGGTCCCTGGGGAGATGGGAAGGAGCAGCAGAGCAGGGGCTGATCCATCCCCACTGCGCTGGACACCCCAGGGCAGCGTCCCACAGCGTCCTCATGCACCTGCCAACAACATCCCCCCTCTGCAGCCCTGGCCTCTCCCCCAGCTCACACAGGTGCCGCATCCTTGCAGGCACAGACACGGCAGCACTGGCTCAGGAGCCCCTGTGTGCACTGCCCAGAGCAGGCGTGAGCACCCCCATGGTGTTGGTGTGGGGAGATGAACCTGAGGGAGCAGAAATGCCATCAGCCCCTGGGGCCAGGAAGGGCTGGGGACAGCAGGGAAACCACTCCGGTTTGTGGTGGCTCTGAAGTCAGCCAGAAAGTTTGTTTGAGCTGTGAGTTTCCTGTGCCACTGCAGTTGTTGCTCAGAGCCAGGGCTGCCTGGCAGCCACTCCCAAACTGCCCCAAGCATTTCCTTTGCATCACTTGGCTTTCTTTACCCTTCCTGCTAGAAATTTCTTCCTATTGCCCACCCCTGCTCCCTTCTCTGCAAACAGCCCATCCCTGGTTGCCCTTTCCTCTTTGGCCCCAATCCCCATTTCAGTTCCTGAGTTCCCGGCACCATGGGAACGTCCCTTGGGGAGCAGGATCATCCTCCAAGTGCTTCAGGAATTGTCTGCAGGCTCCTGCAGTGCCTGGTGCTGCTCCCTTGCCACAGGCACCACAGGCCAGGGGTGCACATCTGGGCTGCTGTGTCTGGCTGTGGGGCTCCCTGTTCTGGGCAAGGAGGAGGAGCTGGACCCTGTGCAGAGCCCTCCTACCCTCCAGCAGATCCACACTCACACCCAGCTTGGTGTCATCTGCCATTTGTTAATGGTGGACTCGATCCCCTCACCCAGATCATCAGTGAAGACATTAAACAGGACTGGGGCCAACACACATCCTTGGGGGACACCACCAGTGCCTGGACACCAACTGGATGCAGCACCAGCCCCAGCACTCTCTGGGCCAGCCTCCAGACAGTTCTTCATTCTCCCAGTGAAGAGGGAACCTGCCCAAGCTGTGGGCTGCAGCTTTTCCAGGGAATGCTGTGGCTCACGGTGCCAAAGGCTTTGCTGCAGTCCAGGCAGACACATCCACAGCCTTTCCCACATCCACCAGGCGGGTCACCCTGGGTATAAAAGGAGCTCAGGTTGGTCAGGCAGGACCTGCCCCTCCTAAACCCACGCTGGCTGGGTCTGATCCCTCAGCCATGCTGTAGGTGCTGTGTGATGGCACTTGAGGTGATCTGTTCCATGACCTTGCCAGGCACCGAGGTCAGGCTGACAGGCCTGGAGCTCCCCAGATCCTCCTCCCAGCCCTTCTTGGGGATGAGCTCTCATTGGCACCTCCAGCCCTCTGGGAGCTCCCCAGTGAGCCAGGATTGATGAGAAATGATGGAGAGCAGCTTGGGGAGCTCATCCCCCAGCTCTCTCAGCCCCCGAGGATGGATCCCATTCAATCCCATACACCTGTGAGCATCTGAGTGGCTCAGCAGGTCACCAGCTGCTTCCTCACGGATTGCAGGGGCTGTTCTGCTCCCTGACCACATTCACCAGCTCAGGAGGACATTTGTCCTCCTCAGGAGGCTGGGGATGAAGAAAGAGCCACGAACACTTGTGCTGAGATGCTCCAGAATCCAGAAGGATGGTGGAGAACTGGGAAGCAACAAGTTCTCACAGACATCACAGTGATGGAAGCCCTTGGTGTGAAGTTCCCTGAAGAAACTCCCAAGGGAGTTGGTACTATAATAACTGGTACCAGAAGGCAAAAATGTAGTAACACCAGGAGATGGCCTATATGAGCCACAGGTAATGGCTTAGAAAAAGATCAATATATATTTTATATATTCTATTTATTATGGCATATATAAAAAGATAATATGCAGCATTATATATTAGAAATTACATATTTGATACATATAAATATGTATTGTTCTATGCATTTTGATAAATATTTTCCTTTCATATAGATTTGATATATTCCTCCAGCTCGGGGGAGTGAAGATGTACTGCTGTTGAAAACCTTCTGCCCACACAGCAGTCAGCGCCCCGGGCTGTGCATGCACACCCACCCACTGCCCTTGTCCTTCTCGGCATCTTGGGGCTGCTGTGGGCACAGAAATGGGATGAATTTAAATCCACACTCGTCCAGCCCGTTATGAACGCTGATGTGGGAAGGCACAACCCAGAGCTCTCAAATCACTTATATTATCATATGTGCTTTCCTTCCTGCTGGGGACTAAGGAACTCTTAAAAGCACCAAAGACACAGAAAAGAGGCAGAAAAAGTTGGCATCCTGCCACTGCTGGTACCCTCATGGAGGAAGTTTTGTTGGGATTTTTAAGGTCATAGCTTTCCAAAAGCTAGGAAAGCTGCTCAGCATCGCTAGCCCAATTGTGAATGGTTTTCCTGATTTGGTGAAACTGGAGTGTAAACTGTGGACTCCATCCTTGGCTCAAATCACCTGCCCTGACCTGCAGAGAAAAGCACCATCACCAACAGAAGCTACATCAGTCACTTTTCTCAAAAAGCTATCTTAAAATTTGTGAGAGGAAAGGAAAACATGTCAGACTCTGTGGATTAATGACAAGACTCTGAGGGACAGTTAAAAAGCAAAGGGCTGCAGCTTCTCAGGGACACTCCTTGTGCTCCAAGGCAGGCAGGCTGCCCCGGCTGCCCAGGCCTCTGCGCTCCAGGGGCTCTGCAGAGCTGCACACCAGGGAGGCAGCTTTGGGT